>JABUQX010120437.1:0-29833 GCA_015478945.1 Trachelipus rathkii | reverse complement strand
AATAATTACATTATATTATTATATAATATTATTATGTATATTAAAATATATTAACTAATTACTATATATTATATGTATAGTAAGTATTAATATTAGATATACGCACATTATATTAGTTTTAACAAAAGTACGGAATAATTGATAGTTAAAAGTTATATATACAAAATATTAATATATTACACTTAGTTATTATACACTATAATAGTAATTATTAAGTTAGTGACGAGTATTACATCATTGTAAATAGTTATTATATACTAATATCTGACATATGAAATATTATTACGGATTGCATCACACAAAAATAAAGAATTTTATTATTAATGTTGACTTGAGATTAGCTATATCAGTATTAGAGATCAATAGTTATGTAATACATTATTATATTGTAAGTGATTATTTACTGTATTATATAAACTATACTATATTCAATATCTTATACGTAGAAACACAACATAGTATGAGCATAAATAAATTAACCTTATTTATAATACCTAAATATTTAAATATACTGTCATACAAATATATTTCATTATATATTATAGTATGTAATTTATTAATACATGTACATGTTGAGTAAGGTATATCATAATCTGATTACGGGATTTGAAAATATAATGAATCATTATATTCTCCTGTTGGGTTTATTAGCAGTTTAGGTTTATTGAATATATTAGCAGTTATTATATTAACTAGATAATATTATCACTGATTGGTGACTTTTATGAGATTAAAAAATATATATGGACGAATGTAATATTATGAGACACTAATATACATGTTACATATATATATATATAAGAGATGAATAGAGGTATTATTTTTCCAATAAAATAATTTACAAAGAAATTAAAACATAACCTCTTCTATTATCCTTGGCACTGGATCACGGGGGACAATCATATCATATGGTATATATTTTTGCCCCTCACTCGGACGCGTTCTGAAATTTGACATATTTTTGGCGACTCTATGGAGAACACTTATACTGGCAGCTGATTTAAGATTATAGGAATAGATAGTGATATGTCCATTTCATGTAATTGTGACCCAGCTTTTTTACGCTAGATGTCGTAACTTATTCTCATGCCCGGAGGTAAGGAACTATTATATAGAGAAAGCTAGTTGTATTAGAGAAATCTTATTTCGCTTGATATATAATCACTCATTGTATTCATAGTAATATTCCAGAAGAGGAATATTGCACAGATAGTAGGTATATGCAATAACTCCATAGAGAGATCGCCATAGTGAGATATAAGGCTAATCGACTAATATATCAAAACTATAGACCCTAACGTATACGTATAAAACTAACTATAGCTAGAAATTATATATATATATATATATATACAAGTTATTAATATAACTATATATTATTGACATATCATATATAATAGCCATATATGTAGGTTTACTATATATATACAATATATATATATCAGTAAACTGATGAGTTATACGGGATCTTTATAGCAAGTATATAGTCAATAAGCCCTTCCTATTAGACTATATTAATAACCTACTCTAATATATATACATTTTAACTAATATAATATTATAAGAATAGGTAATACAATATATATATAATATATATATATATATATATATATAATTATAAGGTAAACTGTTTAAACACAGTATTGATACGTATAGATATTATAATCCCCTGGAGCGATTTATGACCCGAGTTAGTGTAGTTACTTTAGAGCAATATATACAGGAGAAGCATATATATTCAGATTAAAATCTACTGACTTCCATAAGTCAACGATATTCACTTGTTTACTCGAATGTAATGCGAATATATTAATCACCTTATACACATCTACAGTATAGAGTATAATTAATGGTACTATACATATTATCTAACAGCATAATATGACACCCATAAGTCCATGGCGGCAGAAGGGCCTTAAGAGAAACAAAAAAATTTGGTCCACGGTATTGGCAAATTTCTTAGCCACTATTATCTTTCAAACCCATACATCACACACTAAATATATATATAATAAAATACAGAGTTTTCTACTTCAATGGCTGAAAATTATACCAGATTAATATACATATACTAGTAGGGAGTGTGAATAATACTTAGTGAGGATTATCTATTAAGCTTGGATTGAATCTACTATTAAGTCATAATCATTATCACACCATCATATAATATCAGTTTAATTGATAATGAAGAGAACTGCGTTAACTATATAAGCTGTATACTATATAAACATCCATAAACACTTGACACTTTATAAACTCACTATAATGAGCTAAGTTATCACACTATTTCAATATAAATTTATGGAGTACAATATTCAATAATAATATTAGTTTAATTAAACTAACATACATTATTAGCTAAATACTATCTAGCAATAATAAGAAGAAACATGTATGATATTTACAATAAACACATATAATAAGAATGAGCGCTACACACAGACTTATGAACACTTTATTATCTTAAAGCTATCATCCTTAAGGGCTTTCCCCAACTTTATAGAGCATAGCATTAATCTAATATGATAACATTATAATATATATAAGTAATTTATATTAATTACACTTTATAGAATTACACATATAATTGAGATTAAGTAAGTATAGATAGATGAGGTGAGGAATCCCTGTAATATTATGTACGTTATAATGGTTTCATACATCATTAGTTATACTTAAGATTCAGCACTGATCTGTTAACCTTACATCACACTCACTATCATTAAAAAGTTTTATTCTTGAGGTAAATGATGCAGATGGTGTTAATTATTAAGAGTTGTTAATGTGTATGATATACGTTTTACCAATCTAAATTAGAAACATGAAGTTTTTATTAACTCTACAGTCTTAACACTCAATATAATACAAGATATTAGGAGGATACCTAGTAATTCACAGTTATTATATATAACTTTATACTTATTATATATATCAGAATATTTATAATATACATTACTGCGTTTATTGGATTCGCAATAACTCAAAGACAACATGTTGTGAAAGAGGAATGGTACATTCAGAACTATTCCGAGCACAGAAGATTAAGACACACGAGACACACATTATGGCATCATCACACAGTACTAACATGAACTGAGCGCACATAGTTAATAGCCTACTGAGGCAATAAGTATAATGCCAGGTATAACTAAACGGTATCATCACAAAACAAATACATCAATTATAGCACAAGTCGAGCCCAATCACATACTATTAGATAAAACAATTAATATATACCAACATTATGAGGTCCTTTTCCAACCATCACACATATTAAAATAATTTGATTTATTATATTCTTTTATAATCAGCTTTATAGACGACCTATATTACAGTGTTATATGCAACTATATAATATATATCAAAACACTCATTAGTTATATCACACGAAAATCAATACAACAATACGTATTAGTTTGACAAATTATAATAATCACTTATTTGGATATTGTCATCGAGAATCGTTATGAAAATTTTGGAGTACAAGTATAATGTAACGCACGGCACAATAATTACATTAACTATATTAATTAAATAAACTATATTATATAATATAAAATTTATAAATTACCCAAAATTCATCCGGTATTACTGAAGTAATCAGAACATCTTGACGTTTACACAAGGGACATACATTTAATCACAAGTACAGAGGAGTTTATACACTCTAAATTAAATAATTAATATAATTACTATCATATTCCGATATAATATAACTTAATATGATAAAGAGTACGATTATTACTAAAACTATTAAATGAACTTATAAATAAATAACAAATATAAAAATCCCTATTCTTTATCATTATAAAAATTTAGTTATTTAATCTTTATATCCTCTTATCATATTACACTTAAGAATAAATAATATAACTATCCATTATTACCTTAGAGTTATTATATATTTATGATAGTATTTACATAAGGTTTACATATTAGGTATGAGAGATATATATGTAATATATATTATATTTAATTATGATATTAATAAATATAATATTAATATTTACAAAAACACCATTATTAATTTACAGTATATTATATAATATAAATTATTTATAATTAATTATAAAAATATTAATTAAATTTATTAATTAGTTTGTTGTTAGTGTAGCGTCAGGCAGGGCTTAAGGACCGAGGGTTAGAGTTGAGTCCAGTTATGAGTGTTTCAAAAAAAAGATAGATTGTATTAGACGTTAAAGAGCATTATCTTAGAAAAATGAAAAAAATTAGCAATAATTTAAAAAAAGTTATGTAACTACATTTACATATATAATATTTATTTATAAAAAGAGTAAAGTCTACCAGCATCTTATAGTCTTTTTAAGAATTGAGCTAAAAATTATCAAAATCTATATTCTAATATTTATTATTTTATAATCATTGTTATGGTTCCCATAATAAGTATCTTTCTACAATTATATTCGATAAGAGCATTGCTAAAGATTAAAGCGGAATAGATCTATTCCTGCCTCATATGGTGTTTCTAAAAGAAAGTTAGTATTATAATCCTATTATATAAAATTAAAGGAAACAGTGCTCTTCATTGAGAACGTTATTGTCAAATCAGAGAGTATTTGTAGTAAATAAACTTATCAATAGTTTTACAATATTAAACACATCTTTATAACTATAAATTGAGCTCAAGTGTATATTCGTTAAATGAAAATAATCGGAATTATAAATGCTATGGAGCTTCCAAACAATAAGTTAAAAGATGTAATTCTATTCTAAGGCAGATTAAATTTAATATTATGAATTCTGATTTAAATTTATCTTTATATAGTCATTATAATATTGAGATAACCACTTAATTTACAGAATTTACTAAATTTACCACACATATTTTTACTTCAGGAAGAAATTAACTAGTTATTGAGCTCAAATCGAATAAATGTCCTGGAACAGGTTAACATGCTATTCTGCTAATATCAGATCAGATAGTAACAGTTCTAGGGAGAGATGCATCAGGAGATGGAGAAGAGGATTTGAGGCCAAAGAGTAATAACAGAAATGAGAGTGGGTTTGAGCAACAGTAAATGTAGAGGAATATGTAGAGGAGACGGAAAAATAGGATAAGAGAGGTTTGCGAGATGAAGCACCCATGAATTCTTACTGTGTGTGAGAATAAAGGAATTGAAGCGAATCTGAATTACTTAGGTTCTAGAGGAATGGTCTAAACACTTGATAAACAAGGTGTCCGTATGTTTACAAAAAATGAAGATTAGGTAGACTATTATGGTGATAGAATATATGGTGTAAACGCGGATAATTGGACAGATAAATGAAAAGTAAAGAATAATAGAAAATATATATGGTATATGCCATCTTCGGTGCGAAATAATAATAATAATGCGAAATTTATTTATTTAAATGAGCAGTTAAATTCCAGTTTCGAGTGCTTCGAGAAGTTATTGGATTGAGGAGAGAGAGTCTGAGCCAATAAAGATAAATTAGTTTTTAAACTTTCATGTTGTCTTATAATATATTGTATCGGAGTAAGTTAAAGTTGAACTAATGGTGATTAAGGAAAATATGAGAGAGTTATAATGAAGCTAAATAAGAAACTATGATATTTATTCGAGTAAAAATGACAATGCTGGAGAGCTTTTAGTTAGGTGTGGGTACAAAGTATGAATAGTAGAAATTATACACGTATATTAATAAGAGGGAGGTATTTGTATTATAGTGTAGAGACCAAGAGTAAAATGAAGAAGATATAGAACAGAACAGAATACCATCTTGTGCAGACATAGTGTTTGGTCTTCCTTTAAGAGAGAATTTCGCGAGAGGTACATTCCAAGATATTAGTTGTAAAGTAATAGGTCTGGTTTAATTAAGTCAGATAAGATTATGTATGATTCGAATCGTACCTCATCGAGTGACAGAGGAGAGTGACCGGAAAGAGTAACGTGTAGATGTTCGACTCATCCTTTAGACATGGACATATTGAGCGAGACGCAAATGTGAGTCATATTGGGATATGGTCCCAGTCTCAATAGATATAACGTCGACAATTAATTGAGGGAGTTGGATGTTGCGAGGTAGAGTTTTGGTGTAGATTTGAAGAATGTTAGTATTCACTCTATGGTTTTTTTTTCCTTATTCCCCAGGCAGATGAAACTACCCACAATGACAGATTCGTCTACCAGTTGAAGTGGTACCTCGAAAAGTTCTTTGCATAAGCCTCCACAAGGCTTTTGGTTGGAAGTTTCTACTAGACTTGAGAGTAACAGGGTTCATTAATTAAATGTAATTAGGTCACTACACCTGAATAGTGCTGGGAGCGAGGGTTAATTAGATGATTGGATTAGGCTTATCTTATTTCGTATACTATACGGTTGTATATACTATTAAATATACACACTAAATTAAAATTAAACTATATATATAGAAGAGGATACATAGATAAGATAATATATAAATTTAATAATATAAATATAAAAATATAATTATATAATATTAATATTAAATATATATAATTATATATATAATATTTAAATTATATATTATATTAATATATATTAAATAAATATATATTAATATAATTATATAATATATTATAATTAATATAATATATTATAAATATATATATATAATATATAATAATATATTATTTAAATAATATATTATAATAATATTAAGTATTAATTATATAATTAATATTAATATATATAATATATTAATATAATATATTAATTAATTATTTATTATTAATTATAATAATATTAATTATAATATTATTATATTAATTATTAAATTATATATATATAATAATATTAAATATATAATATTTAATTATATAATATTATAATATATATATTATTAAATATTATTATTAATATATTAATGGAAGAGTTATTGAATACTATCAGGTAAAATGAGAGCGCTTCAACTTAAGAAATAAAATATATAAAATATATTTAGAGAAAACAAATATATTTTATATTTATTTTATAATTATATAGTTTTTATTATATTTTTCAATAAACTTGAGTATGAGACAAATATAGTGACCTGCAACGAAGTTTCCTCATATTTAATATACAATGATTAAATATATCATTATTAAAACATTTGAAAATACTGATTTAGCTGATTTGAATAGATATGATATTAGGTATATAAGAGAAAATTGCATTATAAATAATGCAACGCGAGTATATAATACTTTATATTTATTAATAATACTCTTATAATTTACTATTATATTATATATAATATTATATAATTATATATATATTATATAATATATATATATAATTATATATATATATATAATATATATATATATATATATATATATATATGTACCATATAATAATATAGTGATACATTAAAGTAAATCAACCTTTATTTTTTATGAGGAAAAATATTTAGTATTAGGACATGAATTAGATAGTATTAAATTAGAATTATTCAGTAGTTATTTTTATATAATAAGATAATTTAATGAATATAAATATATATTGAATTATAAATCATATATTATAAAACATGAAAATCCAGCTATTTATAAATATTAAATATATTAAGAATGATTAGAAGCAATTAGTTTTATGTTTAATTGTATAATTAATTATTTTTTGAGGTTAAGAAGCTGTATTACTTTTAATTGAGATTTTGTGAGAAAGGAATTATACAATAATATTTTTACTAACATGCAAAAAAACACAAAAAGTATTGTTTATAAAAATAATAAATATAGTCAACTCTGAAAAGTGATAGGACTAGCCTACAACTGATTATAATTAATAATTATAATATTATATTATAATTATTGGACAATATTAATATTTATAACATATTTAATTAAATTAATATTATTACTAATAATAATAATCTCTAATATATATAGCTAAATGATAACCCGAAGAAGGACTTTTATTACAAAATTTATAAAAACTTATACCATTATACAAATAATATATTGTGTAGGTGATCAGCAATTCAACCTACCTAATTATTATTAATTTAATATTTAATTTAATTTAATTAATTATTATTTATAATTATATTTATTATTATTATTTATATATTATATTTATAATTTATATTATATATTATATTAATTATTATTAATTTATAATATAATATATGTTTATATTGTATAATATTATATAATTTATAATATTATTATTTGTTCTATATGAAATTTTTATTTTTAATGCTCACAGTAAATGTTAACTAGAGAACGGTACTAGCTCCTCTACAGTAAAATACAAATTAATTTATTTATATTTATTTGATGAAAGATATCTCATTTTTTGCAGTATTGATTTTAGGGATTTAATCTTATTTTTTTATTTTTTTGTTTTTTTTTTATTTTGGCTTATTCATCGTAAAAAATATTTTGTAAAAATTAATTATATTTCCCACTTACCTATTTGTTTTAGGGGGTCTCGAGTCCTGACTTTATAAATTAGTGGAGTTGAACAGAGGTGGGGGAACGAAGTCCTCCCCTTAAGTTCGTACAACACTGGGAGGACGGGTTATGACCTCGACTCACCTGCTATTCCATTTATCGCTGTTTTTTACCTATGGGTATTCCTTTAGTTTAAAGTAATACTAAAGTGTAATTTTATTGGAAGTAATAATTATTTTCATTTTATATAATTTATTTTTTTAACTATAAGGAATTATCACTCATTAGGGAATGTTAAACCGCAAAGTATTGGAATTAGGAAGTTCAGGTTCTATTTCATTCGGTCCTCTTATTCCGGTATTGTACGAGCGAAGTGGTGAGGACCTTTTCGTCAACTGACTTCCATCTCATGTTCCCCCGTCATCTGGCCATTTATCTGACGCTCCATATCCTTATAATAATGGGGGTGAAAATTAATTTATATATTTATTATTATTTTTATATATTTCTACAGAATGAATATATAATAACAAAATAATAAATAATATAAAATTAAAAATTAAATTAAGTTAAATATCCCATCACCTTAAAATTTTTTCCGAGACATTGGATTTATTCCTAAAATATAATTAATTTTGTTTATACATTTAGTTAGTGAGATCTTAGCCGTCTACTTAGTTTCATATCTGTTGAGACTAAATTAAAAAAATCTGACCAATCTATATTAATATATTTATATAATTATAATATTAATTATTAATATATTATTATATATAATTATTATTATTATTTATATTAATTATATTATTAAATTACTATTATTATTCAAATCACATATATATATATTATAAATATACAAGTATTTATTATTATTTAGATAATACTATATTATATTATAATAAGCTTTTTTATTGATAATAAACCATATTACCTACTGTTTGTATAGTCGCAGAATAAAATTAAATATGAACAAAAATTAAATATTATTTACCATTTTTTAAGATTTTCGTTTGAATATCTAAGTGAGAATCTCAGAATCAATCTATATACATATAAACTGCATCTGGCAAGGTCTCATAAGACAACTTTAACATAAGGAAACAATATAATGTATTTCCGCTACGTGGTTTACTGAGGTCCTATATTATTTCTTAGCATATGATATATATAAGTATATAAGGCATCATTAATAATATTATTTACATTAAATTTATATTAATCAATATATATATATACTATATCATACTTATATATTATAATATATATATATGGAGAGGTATTGAAGCTATTCATAGAGTGAACAATTAAAGTGAAATTTGTGGAAGCCAAAATTTATTTGTTTTCCAACACTCGAAATAAAGAAACAATGAAACTTTGATAGAATGTGAGAAGGGTGAAGAAGAAATCTTCTCTCGGAATAAGAAACAGACCCTTCCAGTTTCCTGTTTTTAATCACAATAACAATACATCCTCAAACGTTGTTTTTTTTTTAGTTTATTAAGTTTTAAAGTTTGGTGACAATCATGATGCAAATGTAGTGTTTCAAATAAATTGAAATTAGGTCATTTAAAGAACTTAAAATTATAAAAATAATATCACTGTTTTGATTCTGATATAGTTTAATGTATTATCTAATCCCAAATGCTGCATTTTCACATATCTATTATTCTATATAGATAACGTACAAATAGAATTAATTATAAAAGTGAGGTACTAAGTAGTGCTACTTTTATGCACATATGTGTGTGCACATATGAAAGTAAAAATGTATGCAAATGCTAAGGCTATATGAATATTGTATATATAATCATTATTATTAGTTATAGTTATCTATCATAGAGGTAAAAATTGGATAAATATATATTAATATTATAGATAAGAATTAAATTTTTTTGAGAAACGTGAATTGTTATTTAAATTAGCCTATATATATATAATATATAAATAATATGTATAGATCTAATATTTTACTATATAGCTATTTTCGATCTATTTTCTATATATATATATAATATATATATATATATACTACAACACCTCAGTTCATTAATTAACAAAAGGTATATAATATAATAAGGAGGTCAAACGTTAAGATAACATGATTAGCACCTAAGGCGCATATACGGCGTAATGCTGACGGGACCTTACTCGCCCGAGTTATAAGATTGTTCGTATGGGAGAAAAGAAATTGCAGGAGGATCGGCAAGGATATTGAAGATGCAAGTTTGCCTCTTGATACAGAATGTGGAAAATTATGGCTCTTTTATTTGAGCAGGAGTCACAGCAATACCTGACATGAGCAAAACTATCGTTATCTTCAATACGTAATATATATTATGTAATAGGTATAATAACACTATCTATAAAACAAATTTAGAAAGGAAATTTAAACAATGTTTACCTTTAAATACATACATATTTAGTAATTTAATTTAACAGGACTGAGCGAAAAAAAAAATAGAAAGTATAAAATATTTAAATATGCAAATATTTTTATTTGGAGGATGTGGCAAATCGGAGAACATGTGTCTATTCTCCGACCGCACAACTTAGGGATGTATATTGGCGAATTTCATCATCTGAATCTCCAAAACAACCGCCTTCGCTTGGCGAAGACGGACGTATCTAGAGGAGTGTAGTTGAGTATGGCGAAAGACTTCTATGCATTCTTAGTTATGATCCTATAACTTGTTATTATAATCTTTTAGTTTCAATCGATGTTAATATGATAAGAAAGTTAATATAAAAGGAGCCGTTTGTGTTGGCAGAACTTTTCTTGTTCACTGTATGTAAGGCCACAATTTGTGTAATCAATTTGATTTATGATTATACAGTAAAAGTTGAGAGAGATATACAGAGAAATAGTAAAACAGTCAATAGTATTAAGAAGAGTCATTCGATCAGGAAGGAATGAGACTGGTGAGTTTCCGTGACTGTCAACGTAACACATGTATTAAGAGCTGATAGTTCGTTCTGTTGAGGTTCGTAGCGTGCGTTTCTTTCCGCACAACACTGAGAAGGTAAAGAGCGCCGTTATTGCGAAACGCCGTTTACACAACAGAATAGGCCGTTTATTGACAGGGAATGCTACTGTTATCATTGACACTACCATTAATAGTATATGTTAATTAGTATATTAGTATAGATATATGTATCTTATCATTAATATATTCTAATAATCTATCTATATCTATCTATTATCATAGTATTACTTAATACTTAATACTTAAATTACTATGACAGAGACGGAGCTCTGAGCTATCTTATATCTATATAATTCTTAATCATATTACTATATCTATATATCTAATATTTCATATAAATATATATCTATATATATATATTACTTATAATACTATATATATATATATTGATAAAACTACTTATACTATCATAATAATATAAAATGGGGACTACACGTGTTCCAACCCTAAAAGGTTGAATTCGCACACTCTCATGTAAATCAAGTTCTTATCATAGTGATATGTGACAGAAAAACGGGTGTTGTTTCTAAGTCAACAAAGTTCCACTGCAATAGACCTGAAAGAGGTCCATTAGTTTTTTGGGCTTAAAAGTCGACCAGTTTTTATTTGTTTGGGAGTCTTAAAAAATATTAAATACATACACACCACGGTTCACAACGCACACACACACCACACACACATAGCTATCAGTTATTCACTACATATATATATATATATAATATAATTATATAATATATTAAATATATATATAATACAATCTTATAATCTATATATATATATCACATATATACTTTATATAATATAAATATTATATTAGTATTTATTAAACCTATATTTTATAGGTTATATATATATAATATATTATATATATACTAATAATATATATATATAATAATATTATAATATACATATATATTATATTATATATAATATATATATTATATTATATATATATATATTATATATATAATATAATATAGTATATATATATATATATATAATTATATATATATATATATATATATACGGTATATTTATATAATATTTATAATATATTATATATATATATATATATTATATATTATATATATATATATTATATATATATATATAATATATATATATATATTATATATATATATATATTCTACGGTAGTATATAAATATTTATATATATATTATATATATATATTATATATATATTTATAATATAATATTATATATAATATAGTATATTATAATATATATAAAATCAGTTTCTCAAAACAAAAGATTTCATCTTTTGTGCCAATATTCATCTGCTACTTACAGCAATTAGTTCAGGACCAGCAAGTAGCTTCTTCAGAATTCATGATTTCAATCTTCTGGTTATGTTATTTTACCTGTATGCTGTATGCTGTATTGTATGTGTATTGTATTCTGTATGCTGAATATTCGAAGTAGAATATTCTTCATGATCAGATTTTTTAAAAGGACCAAGAAAGATGACACTACTTTCAATAATATTGCTTCTGCTAATATACAACCACCAAGAACGGATACTATGCAGTCTTCATCTGATATCTCATTTACCTCTACCAATTCTGCCGGATACAATCATGTTAAGCAACCTCTTGCCTTAGGTCTGGAGGATATCAGGAGCTGCATCATCATCATCTAGCATATAGGATGAGGCCAACATGTATGATCAAGGTTAGAAATTTTGCCCGTGCTTTCTGGAGGAAAACCGTCAATCCTTTAATCCTATGCTAGTCACTTTTGTCTAAAGATTAGTTCGATATATTGAATACTCTCATTCATAAGGCCTGAGCTGAACTAAACAAATCTCTTTGATTGCAAAAGAAATAAGAATGTAATGATTCATGAACGAATAAAAGGAAACATTAATTTTAAATATTATTATTATTAGAATTATATTTACTTATATCAGTGTTGAATAATTAAAAAGATTTTGATGTTTTTTTTTTTATTTTTATTTAAAGTAATTCTAGCAAAATCTCAATATTGGTATATCATGATTATTTTGAAAAATAGTCAATTCTATATACAGTGAAGTAGATTATACTATATATATTTATTATCATATATATTATATATCATTATTTCTCTTGTCATATATTGAAATTATAATATATATAAAATATACTATATATAGTATAATATATATTATCATATATATATATATATATTATATATATATTATATATATATTATATATATATAATATTATATATATTAAGTATCATTATAAATTAAATTTAAATATATATATATATATTATATAATTAATAGTATAATATATATATATAAATATTATATATATATTATATATTAATTATATATATATATTAATATACTATAATAATATATTATTAATAGTATATATTTAATATATATATTAGTATAATATATATTAAAATATAATATATAATTATATAATATTTATTATATATATTATAATATATTATATATATATAATATTATAAATATATATATATATTTAATATATATTAATAATTATTAATATATTTAATATATTAATATATATTATATAATTAATATATATAGTTATAATATATTATTATAATATATATATAGACGTATGTATAGTTATTTACTATATACTTAATTGATCATTAGATGGATTCGTAATATAGGACTATTATATATCAATTAACCAATATTATATATTATATCCTATTCTCTATTTAGAAATGTTATATATTATAATAATAATTATAATCACTTATCAATTATTTATCAATAATTATATTAAATGGTAGATTATTTATCATAAATATTAATTATTCATCAGCATATTAAAATATTTATATAGGTTTGATAATTATTATTTAAATATATATATATATTATATATTAAATAGTGATTATTATTATATATTATATATATATTATATATAGATTTTTCATAATTATATATATATTTCTAATATTATTATATAATTTTTATATATATATTGTATATTCATTATTAATTATAAAATTATGTTGCTAAAAATTAAAAGGTAGCTGTACACTTCAAAAAGCTACGATTACAGTTCATGAAATTAAAAATATTTTCAATTACGTTTCATGTTATTAAAAGGGCGATTTGCTAGTATGTTGAATTTACTTAATTTTATTTTTGCATATTAATTGTAATGTCTATAATTCTTTTGTAACTACTACTTAGATATTTAAAAATATCTAAAATTTTTTATTTATCTTTTCAGTTATTTAATTATTAAATTCAACCATCCCCTATTTGTTCTTTTTATTTTTTTTATTACAATTTCAATCAAAAAACATTTAACATTTATTGAAGATTATTATAAAGGATATTATCACTTTTATTTACTTTTCCTTCTTTAATATGTCAGGCGTTGCTTTATTATAACTGTTTCCTACTTAATTACTTTAATCCCAGTAATTTTGGTAAATGAAACTGCAGTAATTGAATTACAATTACCTGTGATTAAATTCTCGATTACTTTCTTATTATCATTTAGGGTTATTTGGATCTTCACACGTGATTACTTCAGATGATTCTAGAGACATTATATATATCGATTTGAGAATATTCTCAACAGGCACATTAGCTGCTGCTTTTGTCCCCAATTACTATTTATAGGACAGGTATTTAATGATTACATCTTTGAAAATAATGGATACAGACTTTACTAATTGTTAATATATTATTTATCCCATTCTAATTTCTCTCCTCCTTCATACGAATCTTCTTCGTTTTCTTTCATTCTGCAACTTTCCCTATATCATATTGATTTGTTACAAGAACATGCTACTCATTTATTCTCTAAGCTTGAAAATTTCCTGAATTTTCCTGGGTTAAATGTTTATATCTATTCCATAAGATTAAAGGTCATCTAGACACACTAGGAGGTATTTCTCAGATATCAAAGGATCTTATATTTATATAAAAACTCTTTTTGGTACAGCTATGGATCAAGATGTAAAAGAGCTGCATTGAAAAGTTGAATTATTATCTGACGAAAGTCACAATACTAATGCTTTATTTACCAAGATCAAAGACCAACTTAAACTAACACGTTCCATTTGAAGTATATTTCAAACGCAATATCGAATCTTCAAAATTTCTCAAATTATTTACACGTATCATATTCCATTATACATTAATTTTCTGTTATATTTGAATTTTGTAGATTCTTATATTCATAATATTTTGTATACAAGTTGTTTAATACACAATACTTTACAAGATACAAGTCAAGAAGTTACTCATAATCAACTGAATACTTATTCTTTTGTTCAACCTTTTGTTACTGACAGTTTAAATGATTCCCAACTTACCACAGTCATTCCATTAATTCATTCTACATTCAATCAATTTATCTCTTCTTCATGGACCATATCTAGTTTGTCTCCTTATAATATTATAACTATAATTCCTTTCATATCTCAAAAAAGAAATCACTTATTATTTCACTCCTTTTCCTACTCCTTCAATAGAATCCAGAATAATACTATATTCAATAAATACTATTTTTTTTGTTAGTTTGGAAAGAATGAAATATAGCTTTATGACCGAATCTCAATTTCCTCATTGTATAGATTTTTACGACAATTCTATTTGTCCTTTATTTCAACCTCTAACATTATTTCATTCACCTAATTGTGAGTTATTTTTATATACTAACAACATTTTTATGGATCATTACTCTTCTGGAAAGTCTAAATTATGAAACCATGTTCCATTTCCTTCTTTAAATTCTTATTTAACTATAATAAGATCTAACCTTTCTATTTTCTAGGGTTCTAGAGTCAATGCTAGGAAGCATTCTAATAATCTACCTTCTAGTCACGACCTTCTCTTAGAAAAGGTCATTGTATTGGAACATAATTATTCCTTAACTACATCTCTGTTTTCTTAACAAAATCCTTACCATATCTCAAAATCATCTATTTATCAACATTATTATTTACCAAAACTTTCCGTATTTTTTTTCTAATCATTCTCTTACTGTTTTTCCATATTTCAAACCCTTAACAAAAGTAACTTGGGATAATAAATTGGATTCTCTCACAGTTCTTTATTACATCATTCTCATTGTGTTTCCTACTCGTCTTATTCTTCTTATATTGGTAAAGTTCTAATGATATTATTCAAATTTGTTGCTTTATACATATTTGTAAAACTTTGGTTTGTAAATCATAATACAGTTGTTCATACTTCTCCTATTAACGCTTATAGGACACCTACTACCATTGTCTTTTCACCATTAATTTTGCAAGAACAATCTACTGCACATAAACCTATGAGTAATACTCTCATACCTTCAAGAACTTTACCTCGACAGCTTATGAATAAAGATGTACTCCACAATCTTCTACTTCCTCACGACATAAATCTTCACATAGACATAAAACATCTTGACATTGTGATTGTAATATTTCGAGAACTTTTTCTTCTATCCCTTCTGCGAATTCTAAATCTTATGAAGTTTCCAAAAATGGTACCCTTCGGTCTTCAACCTCTAACGTACCACAACCTACGACAAGTGAACAACACCGTCATCAGTCTACTCGCGAATAAGCAAAAGTAATACTTCCCCCTGTGAATTGTTATGTAAATGACGATGGAGAGTGGATGAGATGAAATTTACGATTCCTGGAGGATTGGATTCATTGAAATCAATCGTTATGTTGTATCATAATCTTTGAATTAAAATTGCTTTGGTGGTTATTCATTATTAATAGTTTTAACAGGGAGGGCTATAATATATCACTACATCACATAGTGTATATTCTTCAATTAATAGAGAATCTTTGGTATTATGCAAAAAGAGGTGAGGCTTAGTAACAGATTATTAAGGGCGTTAGATCAGCCAGAGCATCTGACGCGAGAGGACATTAATTGAGTTCTAACTCATCATTATAAATACAACCTTTAAATTATAAAACTGTGACTTTATATATATATATATATATATATATATACCTATTTATATGCAAATATAGACAGAATATATAAGTACTATAGTATATATATATATTTATTATTATACTATATATCATATACTATATATTACTATAATATATTATATATACTATATTATATATTATATATATATATATATATGTATGTATATATATAGAACATATATATATAACAACTATATATATACTATAACACTATACATATTAAAATATATATCTCGATACTATATGATATTATTATTATATATCCTATATATAGTTTTTTCTTTTCCTTTGCAAAAATTTTAGACAGATTTTGAAAGGAAATGATTTTAAATAAAATAACAAACCAAAAATTTATTTATTTAGTGTGCATTTTTCTTTAAACGCTTAAAGAGTGGCTTCTGTAGAAATATAAAAGTATAAATATATAATAATACATATGTATGAATTTACTTATGTGTGTAAATGTATTGTAAGAAGCATTCTGACGGCAAAAGGAAAACAAATTCGTTTAAATATATTTCATTCAAAAATTTTATTTTGTTTTCAGAATTTCGAAAGCAGTTGACGTTTGTTTTAAACTATTTTAGACACGTGTGGACAAGCCAAAGAGAATTTTTCATTTTTTTTAATCTCCAAAACGAAACTGAAATCCTTTTTAGTCAAATCCTGCCTTAAGCGTTAAAGGCAATTCATACATACGAGGATCATTATACTGTATGTTGCTTGCAAATCCTTTCTTTGTATTAAAGTATTTCAGAACATAAATGCATTTTCTTGGTTAATTCGCAAATGATATATAATTAGTATATATAATATATTATATATATTTATTATATAATATATATACCATATATAATATATATATATATTATATAGATATAAATATTATATATATATAGTATATTATAATATATATACAGGTATATCTATATATACACATAAATATATATCACTATATATATATATATTATATAATATATATATATATATTATATACTTATATATATATTATTCAAGGTTTTGTCACAAAGTATATAATATATATTCTTATTTTTAATATATTACTATAAATATATATTATATATATATATATCATATATTCATATATATACTATATATAACTATACTATACTAATATTATTATGTATATATTATTATTACTATATATAATATTATATATATATTATATATATATATATATGAGTATATTATAAAATTAAGCTATATATATATATTTTATTATATATATATCTAGTATACTATACTATATATCATATATAATTATATAAATATGTTATATAAATACCACATTACAGATCAAATTATATATATACTTATATTACTATATATATATATATATATAATATATGTATATATATAGTATATAGTAGCATGTATATATATATAAACACAGACAATAATTATATCATTTATATATATAATATATATATATATATTACCCAGAATGCAAAGTTCATTTATATTTACCGATTTTGGAAATATTTTTTTCAGCATTTTCTAATGCTAAAATTATATAAATATTAGAGTTAAAAAAAATTAAATTTTAAAATATTTACAAGATTGGAGAAAATACAACTTAAATTAAAAGTGAATTCAAAAATTTTTAAAAATATAAATAAATAAATAAGAAATTACCTTATCTTTATAGTTGAACACTAAAGCCCGAAAAGATTTTAAAATCATCAAATAATTAGTCAAAAATTATCATACACATGGTTAGTTGGTTGATATAAAATTGGGAAGAGCGCCAAAAGAGTCTCGCATTTCAAGGGTCTCGGGTTCAGATCTCTAGTTCGGACTCTCTACGTAGGAAATTTACCCTAGAGAAGTTCCTCCTCCCTGCATAGGAGTGAATAGAGTGGGAACTTTTACTATATACACTATATATAATAATATATATATATATATATATATACTATATATATATATATATATATTATATATGATATTTTACTATATATATATTATGCTATTCAGAAGGATCTTTCACCGAAATGGTATTTTTATTAAAATTTGTATTTTTTCCACTTTAGATGTTTTTATTTTTAACCAATAAGTATAAAGATAAAGAAAGTTGCCAGTAGCTTCAAACGAATGTAATACGAAGAAGCTAATTAAAGAAACATTAAAAGTTTTTAAATCTATAGCTAAAACGTGTAACTCAACATAACCTTACTTAATGTAATAATAATTCTAATATTTATAATTTACTTCACGCATTGTTTTAAATAAAAAGAAAAGCTTACATCAGGCACCATGAGCGTTTGTAGATTGTTCGATAATATACATAGAAAAGAACAAAAAATTAACAAAATTTTATCTCTTTTTTCCCCCACAAACAATTTACATGAGAAAAATCCTACCACGAATTTCCATGATATATACAATACTATTATATATATCTTATATACCTATATATCCATATATATATATATATATTAAATAATATATTATATATATTCATAATAATAGATATTATATATATATTATATAATAAAGATTAAAAAAAACGAAAAAAAATGTAAAAAATATATATGTTTTAATAATAATGATTCTGAAATCAACAAACTTTTCTCTCTTACCCAACTTCCCTAAATCACTGATACCCAAATTTTATATTATACAGGAACAAGGAGTGATACTTAATAGACGAGTGCCCTAATTTTGTAGGAAAAGGTTTTTATGCCAGTTTTATTTTTCCCAGATTGTGCATATAATATACATATATAATATATATAATTTATAATATTATTATAATAGTATTTATTATTATACATACTATTATTAACATATTCAAAAATTCGAAATTTTTTAAAACGGATTATTACGGAGACAGTACTCAGCTCGATATTATTATATATATATAGTATAATTATTATATATTATATATATAATTATATATATTATAGTATACTATATATAAGATGACAAGTCTAGAAACATTGAATGGTCATATATAATAAGTTCCTATATGTTTATCAATATCAAGACTGCAGTAAAAAAGAGTTTAATATTAAAGTCCTGCTTACCAATTATTGCATTATTTACAATATTTATAATAATTGGTAACTATTCTAATCGTTTCAGTGTTTTCATTTTAAGATTTTGAAGTTGTTTAACAAAGAGTCTATGATAGATTGATAAGTTTTTTAATATATAATATATATTTATCATAGCTATATATATAATACTAATTAATATATTCCTATAATATAATTATATTATTATATTAATATTAATAGTTATAAATAAATTTAAAATTTAATATATCTATAATATATTATAATATATATTAATATTATATATAATTATATATAATTATAATTATATATAATTTTAATCAATTATTTAATATATATTATATATTAAAGAAGTGTATATCAACTTATATATTACGTTACTAAATTCTTTAGTGTTCTGACTTTATACTATTGATATATATGAGAGGTTTCAGGCTCCCGTCGGGAAAATACTGCTTCGATATTTAAATGTAGATAGGATATGTAGTACGCGATTTAACTGAAACAAAAGATATGTACGAGCGGTTATCTCCTTGAGCGACATCTACTGTAATTTAATTTATCTTGATTATGTCAGAAAAAGTTTGTGTGTGTTCGTAATATACCGAATCAGAGCATGACTTACTCAACTATCATATCTCTACATTGAGATGAAAACAGTCGACATTCGATAGCAAGGAGAAGGCACACTCCAATCTCGCTCCCAACACTGACCTCACTGAATGACCAATTGCGGCAATGAAAGAAACCCAACTCGCACTTGTGATAGGGTTGAATAAGTATTTATGAAGTTAAAGGAATTAAGTGTGATATGCATACTTCATATAGCATCGCGGGTGAGGAGGAGCACTCCTAGCTTACATATTGTAGAGATATTTCGCAGAATATATGCAGCAATATATTAGAGCTGCGTAATATTCACGCTCTCATATTCATTTAACCCGTCGATATTCCTTCGACGATTGAGATTGGTAATACAAGCAAAATGTATTACATATATAAATTGATCTGCGTGTATAAATAAGCTTTATAAGGTGAGAGTGAGAGGAAAGCGTCATGGTACTACATGCAAATATAGGATAAGAGAGTATTCTGATTGATTTCAGATCCTGTTTAATTTGCCCAAAGTGTCACGACGAGAATCAGACAAGAGACGACGTAGCAGAATGGTGGATTGCCTAATGTTGGAGTTGATACCCTCGAACAGTGAACGAAGGGTGTCACCAATAAATCACATATGAGAGTGTAGAATTAAGTAGAGATATTACGTGCTTAGTGTGCGATGTGTTTGAAATCTACCTGAGTTCTAATTAATTAACGATTGTAGGATCATGTAGTAAGTAGCTTCAGCGCGAACTTATAATAACGGACTACAAAATTTAAGTATATAGATAGTATTATAGTATATACGGGTAATATTATATCATATCTAGTAAATATGTGTGTCTATTCGTATTGACGTACAGAGCACAGTTGTTTATTGTGTGATAGTTAGTGGTGGTTTGCGTGTAATGTCCTTTACTAAGTGTATGTGCACAGCGTTATCCTGAGTTAAGAGTGAACATTTTCTTGTCAGTGCTTGGATCTATAGCATCGCAAACTGCCCGGCATCTCTTCACAGGATGGCTTGTACCAGCAGAAACCAACAGGGCTGTCATTCATTTCAGCTATACATTCCGAAAGTCCAGGCGCGGCACCTTTTGGAGGAGATGTGCTGACCACGGCGAGCGCCTGCGATTAAGCCAAAAACATGAACAGATCAACGGTTCACATCCGCCCAGGTCGAGACGTAGCTACCGTCTCCCAGAGCGGCCAACGACTGAAATAGATATACCATCGCGCAGCTGCCATTTACACACTCATACTATGTCCCCAGTCAACCAATTGTGGTTGCTCTTACATTTCAATATAGAAGGTGTAAGAGTATCCGGTCCCTCACCACAATTATGCCATTCGCCTACTCTCGGACGGACCCTTAATACACATCTCTTCGGGATTGCATTAGCTTAGTTTAGTTATCATGAGAGTAATTATAGAGAATACGTCGTGTGATATTGGACCTCTGAGTGTTAATAAAGTTAAAGTGGCGGTTAGTAGCTAGATGATAACATATATTTTGACCCTTTATAAATCAGGAGTAAAATGGTTCCTTCTTTACTAAATGCCATGATAAAAAATAAAAAAGGGGGCAGGTAAATAGTGACTATACATAAATAAAGCATCCACTCACTCACGTGTGGGGGTTAAAAATTTATATTCCTTAAGTATTAAACTTCCCGAGATGAGTGCGAGATTATTTTCAGAAAGGAAAATAAATAAATGGAGTATCTTCCTGTTGATGCGTGTCTATAGAGTGGGGAAAGCAAGACCTCCGTCCCGGACTGGCCATATACCCGGTTATCATCATACTGAGCCACCTTGTATATTATCGAGCGTAGCATAGAACCCAAAAACCTCAATCCATCTATCGAGGGACTCTCAATCCTTGTAGAAAATATGTATTGTATACACTTACATTCTATGAGTTACATGAACTACTTAGTTAGGAAAGATAGGAGTTACGAAAATCACGTGAAGTTCCTCCAGCGTAATCTAATGAATAGTAATAGCATGACAGTCTTCGTAACTATATGGAGTATTTAGATATAGCATAGCCCTCAATACCAAGAGATCAACTTTTCTCATGAATGACGATACTCAGATGAAACCTAAGGAACATCTTCCAAATACCCTCATTTCAGCGTGCAACCGTTTTTAGAGTTTTGTATAGTATACTTTATCTTAAGTAATAGGTTAACACTTGTCAATGTGGTAGAAACGTAATATTAAAATAATATATAAGGAAAGACGTATCCTTTAGGTAAATACTTGTGAGAGATTACAAATGTCTTTAGTAGTGTACGGTGATGATATAGCTTTTAGCTATACATTTATTAATTATAAGTTTAGGGGCCTCACATACGATATAGGATGAGGTCTACTTCGTTCCTCCTATATCAGTGAAGGGTATGTTATATAATGAAAGATGAGGATAATTATAATTAAGAGTACTACAAGCGGGCAATACTCACAAGAGAATTGCATTGAAGAAGGGCTCTATAAACCTCTTGTGCTGTAACTCATCGCATTGCGCATCTATAACGACTGACATCTAGAGGGTCTCTCTCTCTACTCACTCCTCCTATATTAAATCACAGCATAAATCGTAATTAAATACCCACATGTAGCATATATAAAATAGAAAATCATCATCATTGGTAAAGGATGACTTACGGTATTACTACCCAAGCTTGGGATGAGTAGCCAGTATTAACAAGGTCATCGCCGTTAAATCACCTGGCCCGTGACATAGGTTGTGGGAGTGGTATACCTCGGAGTATTAGCACCCAGAAACATCATGCACTAGTAGGAACCATAGTTATATTATTAATTCCAGGTCACCAAGTTGCATAAATTGATCATTATTGCTCGGGGGACTAATAACTACCATCAAAGATTTGTTGGTAATTATCAGCCTCCTGAGTCGGTTGGTTTGCCAGTTGATTCATTGAGTCCCTAAAACCATATTGACGATCTGTACTTAGAAAATACACAAAAACACCAGTTTATAGCCTGTACCCTCATTTCCAACGAGCAGCGATACCTGTCAGAGAGACTCAGCCCCATGCAATAAGATAAAACAGTGCACTCTATTATGTCAACGATCACCAAATACAGATATGGGAAACTTAAATCACAAGTGAAGTGAATTATTATACTCTTCACATAAATGAAATACTTAAGCAGTATTACGAGTATATGTTATAACGTTTTATATGCGTTAAAGGTTAAATAGTAAAAAATTATTAAGGGAGCTTAACTATGGTGTGCATCATGTATCAACCGAGAGTTTGGTCTGTTTATGCCCACTTCCCCTCCTCTCGACTTCAATAGTGGCAGAGTTAAAGCTCCATGGTTTGTGAGGGCGAGGTCGCAAGCTATTATATGATAAAATATAGTATAATACTTATATTATAATTTTAATATTAATTAAAATATAAATTGAATTATAATCATTATAATTTTTATATATAGTTGTAATTATATATATGTAAAAAATTTTACTTATTCATATATATATTTATATGATGATGACTCGAGATATTCGCAAAAAATAATAGAGAATTTTTATCTGATTAAGCTTATATTGAAATTGTAAGTATAGATAACTCGATCAGTTTTATATTAATGATAAACCCGAGTGTATGATGGCCCTACTGATATTCATTATATAATATATATTATAATTTAGTAATTTGGGAAAATAATAAATATTTACTTAACAATGGTTGATACCAAGAAGTAGAATAATATGACTAATAAGTATTGATTGCTTCATCGGGGGTTTATAAAAGACCAAAAACTAAAAGATATAAATTATCCGATTATTAAATAAGAAATAATATTATTAAAATATATATAAATCCCACAAATTATCCAAATTACCAATATCGCATTCAACCAAAGGACGTAAGTACCTCTAGTATTATAAATAACATAGCTTATAATGCGTTTGGCCAGTGGAAGATGCGTTTTATAGTATTATCTTGCTTTACCGATTTAGTTCACTGTAATATAAGGATGGAGGAGTCGAGTCTAACCTTATTCAATCACGTATTCAAAACAGTAAATGAAAAACTGTGAGTTATAAATAACAACTTGTTACGTATAATGTGGAGGTTAATATAATTTATCATTAATCAGAGAGATATTACGTGTCAGGTATATATTAATTGTGTGATACTATAATAATAATAGTTAATCATTTTTTTTTAGTGAAAAATATATATATAATATATTTATATCATAACTATATATATATATATATAATAATATATTATATATATATAATTAATATATATATATATATATATATATATATACTTATATATCTTATATATTATTTAATTATTATATATATAATATAATATATATATATATATATTATATATATATAATATATATATATATATATATTATACTATATTTAATAGTATATATTAATATATAGTAATATAATATACTTATATAGTATATATATATTAATTATGTTATATTATATATAATATATATTATATTAATTAATATAAATATATATATATAATAATATATATATATATTAATATTAATAATATATAATATATATATATATATTATAATATATTAATATATATATATAAATATATATATTTAACAGTTCATACCATCAATCACACGGCTTGTTCACTTTTCTAAGTAATGGCGTCAGATATAGGTATATAAAAGTATAGAACATAAGAATAATAACTCTCACAATAAGCCTAAGCCTAACGAGCAATCTTACTCATGTATGGCAGCAGTAGCGTGGGTCTTAAAGCATGAGTAAGTATTAAATTATAATATATTATGGATAAAAACATGAGTAAAGAGAAGGATAACTTATCCTTACTCTAAATCACTTGCATGATAATAATAAAAGAATATACAGTCTCTAATCCCTTCCTCTATTTAGACTATATATGTCACACTAATATAGATATTAGTAAATATAGAATATATTATTAATAAAAGGAAACAAATTTTTCATATTTATTTCCCACTAAATAACTCAATACAAAAAAGCCCACCTCACTTATTTTGATATTTATGAGTGGAGACCCAAGGGGTGGAAGGTCATGAAATAGTCAATATACCCGAGCATCTGCTCCCACTGTAGTACTACTATAGAAATAAAATAGATTAGTAGTGCGCCTCTAATGTACTATACGTCTAGCGGAAGAGAGGGTTAATCACAAGAGTAGTAATAATAAAGAGGACTAGTATTTTTATTATATAGAAATAGTTTAGCTTGAGGACTCGTGACCACTATTAATATCCGTATAAATAGCAGATGGAAGTGTATAATGCATATACTCCTAAATGCGTACGTATAAACATAACTCACATTACTAAAGGAGTCGAAAAAGCTCCACCTATTAATAACTGTGAGTGATATAATAATTATTCAGAGGAAAAAAAATTCCTACGCAACTACTGAACTTTAACTTCTGTGAACTCCTCGATATATTGCAGGTATCATATAACTTATAATATATTAAGCAGTCTATTCGTAATACTGATTAGAGAATTTTCAAGACGAAAGGTGTGTACATAGACCCATAACTGAGAGACCTCAATAAATGTTCATGTTTATCAACAGATTTAGTAAGTATCTTTTAAGATATGACGTCATATGAATGTAAAATCACCAGACTTTTAATATATAGAAGATATATTAAATATATTAACAATGTATTGAGAGTATTTGTAATGAATGTAGTGTTTGCAACGTATCTGAGTATGACCCCACCGGGAAACCCATCCAGATCGGCAAGAATAGAATCAGACTAGATAAGCTGAAGACGGCGAGAAGCCAATCTCTAATTGAAAAAGAGTTAAGTGATCAGATTAAAATCAGTAGATAGAATGGAGAAATGATAGTACACGGCCATAAAGGGAACAGAATTATAAGGAAGTATTGAGCAGTGATATGATCTATTAAATCGTTGATATACAATTATAATATTTAGGTATAAAATTTGGATGAATATTAGAGAACAGAATCTAGTAAGGAACACTTACATAATTAATACATAAGGAAAGTGAAGGAATGAGATGTAACTAGCTCCTTTCAACGAGTGCTTCATATTTGAGAGCTGATCGATAAGAAACTTAGACATAATAAGTATATAAGCAAAAGAAAAGTGATAAATAATATATCAAGGTAAGTGAGATAGCTTTATATACAATAGCTAGAGGAGTAACTGAGCGCTGCCTAAAAACCAGCTGAGTATTTTCAAAAGTTATGGATAATTCAAAAGCGCCAACTAAGCTAAAGACCACCATAACAGTTAACATGTATAGTGAAAAAGTCAATTATTCACGAGTTTGACCTAACTTCGGAGCGATACGTACGAAGCTATATACAGTAACACATAATAGCTAATTTAAATCATTAACCATAGCATCTATTATTTAATATATATTATATATTTATATATATTTATTATATATATTGAATTATAAGTAATTTAAAAATTATTATTAATAGCCAAAGCGTTAATTATATAAAACTTTTCATTTTATTGACTAATAATTAGATTTAAAATATTAAGATATTTTTTTTTTAACGTGAAAGTTATAATTATACATTAATATTTAGATAAATATATTTATAAGACTTCTTGATAAATATAATTATTTCTTGTGTAAAAAATAATAGTTCTTTATATTTAGTTTATTATCTATAATTATATATATATGAGATATATTTGTAGAAATATAGATATATTTATTAGTTGTGCCGTGTCTGCTTTTTTTATAATAGCCCATTTTAAAGATTTGGTGATCATAACATCCAAGCAGAATATCTATTATTCTGCCTATTTTAACCTGAACACTTTATATAGTGAGTAAAACAGTTAAAACCCAAGTCTGTGACACCGAGTATCATGGTATGTGCGTACGCATTGTATCAACCTGTATATGCGTCATACAACAAAACAATCATATATTTGAAAAAATAACAGCGATCTTCAAAAGGCGCAACCTATAATTCGATCTAAGCTTACATAAGGTATTAATATGACTTTGTTCGCACTACAGTTTATTTCTCTTGTTGTCGAGTGTTGTGTAAATAGATTATTCTATTGCCACCATCAATCTAAGAATTTATTCCAGAGCGCATATGACGCCGCTACTACTCCCCGGTGCTTCCACAACGTACGCAATATTATTAACCAATACCTCTCTACTTTTCTTTCATCCCAAATTATTACTAGATTAATTATATTTTCTTTCGATTCCTTTTAGGTTAACTCAAACCGACAATGTATTTCTATCTCCTACATAATTATAAATCTCATCAGCAATTAGAGAGATATAAAAATATATTGATTCATTAAGTATAAATACTAAAAATCATTTCTATTTCTTAGACGACGGCAGCTTTCTCATTAAAGGAATATACTTTCAATAATTCAAATATTGGCTCAGAATTTTTCTTTTCTTTTATATTTATGCTGGATTTGCTGAAATATAGTTTTCATCGTACTTAGAAAATAGTTATTTTTTTTCCATTTCGTAAATCCTGATATGTTATTTTTCAGTGAATGTATACCATCTTATTCTAAATAGTTCATCTTTATTTGGGTAAGAAACACAATGTAGTGAGTAAAACACATAGCAATAAAAAAAAAGCGTAGTTTTAAGTAGTGAAGAAAATACTTGGCAAAATTTTATATGCTTTGAAGTTACATTACGTACATGAATTTGTAAATAATTGAAGATATGTGATTAAGTATATCAATACGTTTTATATTTAAAGTGTGAGATTCAAATAATATATATATATATATATTATATAAATATATATTATATAATATTATAGTTATATATATATAATATATATATATAATATATATATATATATAGTATATACTATATATATATATATATATATATACTGTATAATTATATAGGTATAGGACAAAGTTATATATATTATTATATAGTAATAATATAATTATATAATAAATATATATATATATATATACGCTAAATACTATATATATATATATTATATATATATAAAATATAATATATATACTCATATATATATCATACTATATATTTATAGATATAGATATATATATATACTATACTATATATATATATACTATATATATATTAAACTATATATATATATACCATATATATCATATATTATATATAATTATATATCATATATAATATATATACACATATATATATATATATACTATATATATAATTATATATATATATATATATATATATATACTAATATATATATATATAGTAGTATATATATATTATACTAATATATACTATATATATATATATAATATATATATATATAATATATATTTATATATAATATATATATATATATATATTATATATATATATCATATATATATATATATATAGTATATATATATATGTGACTTGGGTGGCCGGTTTGGGTCCAGTTACCACTTATTTGTACCCCAGAAATGCTCATGCATTCCTCGGATTTCCGGTGCATGTTTGAGCAACCTACCCCAAGTTATGGGGAAGCAAGGACACATGATATAATATATATACATATATTAATCATAATATATATATATATATATATATAGTATTATATATATATATATATATATATATATATATATATTATATATTATATATATATATTATACTATATATGTATCATATATTTATATACTATAAATATATATACACTATATACTATTATATAATATATATATATCATAGTATATATATATATATATATATTATATATTAATATATAATACTAATACAATAATATATATATTATAATATTAATTATATATTATATACCTCTATATATTATATATTATATGTAATTATATAATT
>JABUQX010120436.1:22500-32286 GCA_015478945.1 Trachelipus rathkii | reverse complement strand
AATCACAGCATAGACTCTAGAAAAATAGTAATTAAGAATGAAAGAAAAAATCTCATCAAGAACTCTCTTTCAGAAACTCCTCCGGCAAGAGCGATCAAACTTCAACTGGAAAGGCTGGCGACTTGAAATTGCGATCACAAAGCTTTTTGCGCGCTCAAAACGAAGAGTCTGAGGCAAGTTGGAAAAAAACGCACTGGAAAAGGCTGCGACTTGCCATTCGCCTACAGAGAGTATCATCATACAGAAGGGAACTTTATTACTCTTTTATACTTTCATTGCATATTTTTACTTATGTTGAAAAAAAAAAATCATTTCAAATATGGGATTTTTAAAGATCATCATCCTCGTTATTATAGGGGTGCTTGCTCACCCAAAGAGAAAGCCACCAATCCTAGCCAGAAGTACGCTCCCCGTATCTATCAATTGGTGAACCCGGCGGCCTTGAACACCCAGAACTTCAATCAATGCCTTCTGATTACTAAAGAAGAAAAAACACAAAAATAAATGAAGAAAACGAAAAACTACAAAACACAAAATAATGCAATTAGAACACTCGGAGAGAAAATGACTCGAGAAGTCGAATGTAAAATTCAATTTTATTTTTAGGATTATTATTATTATCTTTTCACAACTCACAGTTCGAGGATCCATCGTCACCTCAACATATCAGTAAACTTCCTCTTGACGGTTGAGGATCTCTTCTCTTCATCATTTTACGTTTGGGGGATTTTATTGAGGCAGAAATTGCTTTTTGGACTTTCACACTCACGAACCTTTCGATTACCTTTTCCGAATTCTAATGGTTCTGCTGACAAAACGCTCCTTCCTTTTATGTATGAAGAAATTTTTCAAATACAAGGACCTCAAATTTCAAGGCAATTTCGTCCTTCTCCTACATATGGTTAACTTCCTTTATGGTATCGGATTTCTGTTCATCCCGTCATTTTAAGTTTTGGAATTATGGGCACGAAATTTCATTTTTGAATTCCGTCCCCACTACGAACTTTTATTCCTTTTCGAATTCTAAATTGTTCTGTGTGACCGCTCCCTTTTTATGTTTGAAGAAATTTTTTCAAAATTAATAGAACCTAAACTTCAGCAACTTCGTCTCTAACTATATGTCAAGCAATGTTTTCTCGTAAATAACTACAAACTTTGAAAACTACGTGCGCATTGGTCAAATCATGGGATACGTTAGAAACGTCTTATACCTGACCTTCCTTGGATTTTAATGGTTCGATCAATGTGGCCTATTTAATTTGTGAATAATTCAATGTTTCATATCAATAATTATTATGGATAATTTAACATTTTTGTACTTTATGCATTAAATGTTTGATATGTTTGTTCTATATCTAACGGTTAAACCAAATTGGCTTGTGTTATAGCACTGTTCCTTAACTGTTAAATATAACTTCATTGAATTTATATGTATTTTCAAATACTTGTATATATGTTAAGATCTTAAGAGGTAAGCATTTACGCTAATATTTGAATCATTCTTCAAATTTCATGTTATACTATTTTGCCTTCAAATGTTTATATGTTTATTTATGTCTTTGGACATAATTAAATATGTTGCATTTGAAAGTACTTTAATTTTATGTATTGTAGTTTTTTTTATAGTCTATAAAGACTGAAATATACTTTCTCACTGCGTGTTTAGCGCAGGAAGTTAATGTAGCACTCCATTTAATTTGTAAAAATTTTATTTATGTTTCGTACTTATGCTAAGATTTTGCGCGAGCAAAATTTGTACATAAGTTCGAACATAAATATATATATAAACCCGGCCTGTGAGATGCTCTTCAAGCAGATAATAAGTCAGTCAGATCCAAATTATAAGAATCAAAAGAAAATCTCACTCTAAATAACTCTCTCCAGAAAATCCTCCCGGCAAGAGCGATTAACTTCAAGGAAAAAAGGCCTGCGACTTGAATTTCGATCACATAAAAATTTTCGCCGCTAAACGAAGAGTCTGAGGCAAGTTTCGAAAAACGCATGGGAAAAGGCGGCGGACTTTGCAAAAATTCGCCTACAAGGAGAGATATCTCAACAGAAGGGCTTTTATTTACTTTATACTTTCATTGCATATTTTACTTAATGTTGGAATAAAAGACATCATTTTCAAAATATGGAATTTTGTAATATCATCATCCTCTTATATAGGTGCTTGCTCACTTAAAGAAACCACCAAACTTAGCAAGTTTTACCCTATACTTATATATTATATTATTTTTAAATTAAGTTTTATTATAAATTTTTTAAATTATATATAAAATATATATATATATATATATATATAATACTATATATATTATATATACTATATATATAATATATAATATATATATATATATAGTATCATTCTACCTCTCATATTATTTACAATCACCTTATATAATAATATAATATATATATATATATATATATATATATAAATATATATATATTATTATATATATATATATATATATATATATATAATATATAACTATATATATATATACTAGTATATATATATATACACAAGTATAATCTTCAAGGTACGCCACTAAATATTCATGCCTTATCTACATATTTATAAATAAAAAAGTATATATGTCCATAGTGAGACATGTTAAAATCATTATACTTATACATATATTATATATCAGTATATAATAAGAGATTATACTAATAATAAGCTACATACTCGTATATAGCGTCATACTAATATATATACATATATATAATCTATATATATAAGCCACCGCACAAGGGGTGGCGCCCTTACTATACCCTATATATAATATATATATATATAACCTATATATATATATATATTATATATTATATATTATATATATTCCTATATAATCTATACTATATATACATAGTATACTATTACTCATCATACTATTAGTATATGGCTGTATTTATGTATTTTCATTAACAGCAAAAGTATTGATTTTTTCAATCAAAGATATCTCAATAAAAAAAAAAACTTTAACAATCAGCTACAGGGAAAAAGGAATACATTGTGGAATGCTGGTCCCAATTTTAGTGCGGAAAAATGTAAAAAAAAAAAAAAAAAAAAAATCATATCTTCAAAACTACTACATAAGCTACAGCGAAAAGGAATACATTTTTGGAAATACATCCTTGGAAATTTTAGTTGGGAAAAGTAAAAAAGACAGAAATAATAAATAAAAATACATTATTGGCTATCTTTTTTTTTAGGAGCAACGGACATAGTGGCCATAATTATATATAGCTATATAAATTATTTGTAAGGTATTACACGAGCGCAATGTAGGGGGCTCGAGGCCGACGGGGGAACACAGGGGGAACGTTTTCATACCCCGTAGGGGAGGGGGCGGAAGGAAACCCCCGCGACACCCAAATTACCAAAGAGCGGGGGTTCCGGAGAGCCCTCCCCGGAGGGCGGGGAATTAGTCCTACCCCGTTAGTTTCCCGGTAAGGCTCGAGAGACCCCGACTCCTGCTATTGGGGTCGGTGCCCTATACCCTTGGGGTATTCTTTTAGTAAAAAAACAAAAACAAAAAATTCTAACTCCAAAATCAATATTTATTTAGATGACGTTAACCAATAAAAGGTCTCTAACTAGGCTCTCTAATCAATATAGAGCAACACTATTAAACAATAATATTTTTCTATTTTGTTATTTTTTTTACATTTTTCCTATCTAAAATTTACCAGTTTCCCAAAAAATTTGCATTCATTTCTCGCCTTCTGATTTGTAGACTTGGGGAGATTTTTTTTTTTATTTCAGCATTTTTTTTTTTTTTTTTTTTTAAACATTTTCCGCACTATATTGGACCAAGGCATATCCAGCAATTGTGTTTCCTTCCCTGTAGCTGATTGTAGTCTTTGAGATATGAGATGAATTGAAAGAACCTTTTGACTACTGTTAATGAAATACACTCTTTCCCTAATATTTTAGTATATTATATATATATATACATATATATATATTTATCTACTTATTACTTATATATATATATATATATTATATATATATATATATATATATATATATATATATATATTACTATAATATATTATATATATATATATTTTTATATATATATATATATTAAATATATAAATATTTCAAGCCTATATATTCATTGAAAACCTACAAATACAGATATATATATATAAGATTTATTTCTATTTATAAATATGAGCCGCGTCCAAAAGTGGACCTGCTAGATCTCTTCGAGATGAATCGAGTAGTGCGACTCTTCTCGGAGCGTCCGCGGGATATATATATATATATTCTAAGTAAATATATTTTATATATTAGTATTATATATACATATATATATATATATATATATATATGATTTTATATAAAATCCTATATCACACAATATAAAAAAAGAACGTAGACAAGAGAACGATTCAATGGTTTTAAACGAATAACGTTAAACATTGGATTGATATTTTTTTTTTAAATATTTTTTATTTTCTCAATTCTGAAAACAAAGTAAAAGAGGAAATTGAAAAGATTTCATACCAAATTCTAGTACTAAATGGATACGATACCTCGTACGAAAATATCGTACACAATGTATACGATATTTCGTATGAAGATCTCGTACGAAACGGATCCAAAATTGATTGTTTTTCACAGGTTTTTAAAATCGATAATTTTTACGCTCGACGAATTTGCAATAAAATGTTTTCTCAGATCTTTTCATTGCCTTTTCCAACGAGCAATACATATAAGTTTAGTATTTATTATAATTGTATTTTTCTATTTTCTCACTTTGCCTTTCACACAAACACCACACACACACAAATGCAAACACACCTACACACACCTACACACACACACACACACACACCTACACACACACCTACACACACACACACGTATATATATATATATATAGTATTATATTACACAATATATATAATAATAATATATACTATATATATTGATATATAGTTATATATATTATATAGCATATATAAATATATATATATATATATATATATATATATATTATATATATATATATATATATATATATATATATATAATAATATATATAAATTCTATCTGAAAATATATATCATAATATATATATATATTATTATTATATATTATTATATATATATATATATTATATATAATTATATAGAGATAAGATAAATAGATATATAATATAGTATACTATATAGATATATATATATATATCCACTCAATATTTAAAAGTGCTGATATGTGTCCAGATTTATTCTAATGAAATTTCTTGGGTTTCATAGTCTCGTTTCTCTCTTACGTTTGTTCTCTAATCATAAAAGTTTTAGCTTAAATCTTGTACAATTTAGTGTAAATTTTTAAAATCTATGTAAAATAAATTTTCAATTATTTTAAAGAAAAAATTACAAACATAATAAATGCAAAAAATAACTTTCGTTCTTTAAGTAAAATAATTTTTTTTATAACTAATATATTTATTTAATATATTTACTTAGTATAATATATGCATAGTCTTAATATTGTGCTGATCCATAATTAAAGGTGCCGTAATATATAATATATATATAATATATATATTATATATATATATATATATATATATTTCATTTTCAAGGTTATTTTATCTTGTAGTAAATTATTTTTCGTTATATATTTATTGAGGTTTAATAAAATCTAAAACAATACCATAGCGTACATGCACGACAGGTTGGCGTGCATGCATGGCAGACCGCTCGCTCAAATTCACACGCTGCGAGGCGAGGGTGCCCGCTTTGATAACATCTTACTCCGCTGCGGGTGCGAGTAGTGATCAATATTATATGCTCAATAGTATTAGAGACTTGAAGATATGTATTTATTTAGCCTATACTATATATATAATATATATATTATAATATATTATATATATGATACATATTATGAGTAAATATATAATATATATATATATATATATGAGAGAGAGAGAGAGAGAGAGAGAGAGAGAGAGAGAGAGAGAGAGAGAGAGAGAGAGAGAGAGAGAGAGAGAATTTTATCGTTATAAATCTTAATTGACTAAATAAAATTATTTTAAAAAATTAAAAATAAGAAAAAGGTAAAGAACTAAAAATTTATTGAACTTCACTAATTAAATATTGAATAAGGTAATTTCTCTTTTACAGCGTAAATTTTACTTTTTCATTATTAATAAAACTTCTCCAAAGAACGTAAGAAAAGCGATACATGATATAATTCTTGTAAATTTAACCACATAAAAGTAAGGTTTTAAAAATTTGCCAAATTAAATTTCACATTTTTAAAAAAGTTAAAACAAACAAAAAACAAAACAATTTATTCAAACGTCGCTTCAGAACACCTAATCTCTTATAAGCTCCACTTGCAAGACAAATAAATAATGTAATCCTTTATTGAGAGATCGCAAAAAAGAAACACCAACTATATTAATGACAGACGAGAGTTTTGAGTTCTGGGGTTTTCGAAGATGTTAGCTCGTAGTTATGTGGAAAATTAGGTTGGGTAGAAAGATATATAAGCTAATGTTTTGAGGCATTAAATATAACCATATTTTCTCTGAACCAGTAAGAAATTCGAGATGATCAGATGTTAATTGGTCCAAGGTCTTTCTCCTAGCATGAGTTATGTAATTGGCTCTGACGTCTTTCAAAATGGAAGAAATAACGAAGAGTGAGGTCTGCGGAATATGAGTGAATATGTGATGAAGTGCTAGTAAAAAAGGTAATTATTGAAAAGTAGAAAAAGGGTTGAGGGTTAAATAGAACCATAAAGAACATCTACATTAATAAGGATGAACGGTTGTAGTCTGGAACAGCTGCTATAGAACGACCGGGCATGAAATCGAAGAGAAGGCCATAGTGAGAAGGACAAATATCAAAAGAGGAACGTTTAGAAATTAAATCTTTGTGTTAGACTCTATCGAAAATGTTCGATATGTCCAGTAAATCAAATGTTTCACCGCGATGACAAAGAGCTGAGGGGGAGAGTAGGAGAGAAGGGAAAAAGAATCACCATTAGAGAGCTATTTACGAAACTCATACTGTCAATCAGAGAAAAAGTAGGAATATTTAATGTGTTTCCAAATCTTTCCGTTTAGGATTGATTAAATTTTGCTTTGGAAATTACTGTGGAAAAAACAATATTGCCATTTAATGAGGGTTCAGTGTCCTTCTCACTTTTTAGGTACAATCTTGAGGAGCACACGCTCTCAGCAGAAAAGAAAGATAGAGTTAGTAAACCTAGACGAAATAGCTTACCAAGGCGGCATGCAATCTTAGAATCACAAGTTTTAATAACCACAAGTGGAAGACCAGGAGTACATTATATCTTCTTAGAAATAAGCTCAAGGATACAAGTAATCATATATTTAGAAGAAATTATAACATTAGAGTTAAATACGTTTGAGGGTAGTGGGGAAAGAAGAATATCTCCGGAGTCGTCTAAAGTAGACTCCGAAACTATTCATCTTTCTCTACCACCCAAGTAGAATAAAAGACGAGCAGAGCAGAGTTCAACGTTAGCAAAAGGTAAGAAATCTGTGATGACGTTGGAGGATGGAAACAAGAGAGCAAAAGGTAAGAAATCTGTGATGACGTTGGAGGATGGAAACAAGAAGAAGCAGAATTGAAGTTGATGTTTTTTGGAGAATCAGTAATGGATCAATTCACACGGCTCTTCTTGATTGAGAGGATGAAATTGAAGGATTTTTGCTTTGTTAATCATCTACTCCAACTGACTTTATTCAATCTCTTTCGAGCGAAGGAACTGTTGCAATATTCTTCTTATACTAGGCAATATAAATATCATATATATAATATATATATATATATATATAATATTATATATATATATATATATATATATTTATAATATATATATAATATATATATATATATATATTATATATATAATATATATATATATATATTAATAGTATATAGGTATAGCACAGGGAGTCCACATATTTTTCTGAAAAAATTCTGTCCAAAATTCAATATATCGATATGTATAATATACGTATATATATATTACTATATATATATATTATAGATTATATATTTTATTGTTAATTATTAATTATTATTATTATTATTAATATATTTATTATTATATATTATTATTATTATTGGTTATTATATTTACATATCAAACTTATGAAAGTATTTTGGAACCTTTCGAAATTTTTTCAAGAAATAATTAATGTGGAGTCCTGTGCTATACCTTTACATATAGTATATATTATATATATATATATATATATAATATATATATATTATATATATAATATAATATATACTATATTATATATATATATTATATATATATATATATATATATATAGTATATATATATATTTATATATATATATATATATTGGTGTATATATAATTTTATATATATAAATTAAATATATATATAATAAAGTATATATATATATGTATATAGGTATATATTATATATATATATATATATATATATATATATAACTATACATAAAAATATATATATATGTGTATATATATATATATATATAATTATATATATATTAATATATATAATTATTATATATATATATATATAATATAATAGTAATATAATAGTAATATATTACTACTATAGTATATAACTATATAATATATATATATATATATATATATATATTATACTTCCCCGAACCTCTTAGGCGCATAAGTGCTTCTTGAGAAAGTCTTGGTGCTCACTTGGCCCAATTTTTGACACAGTTCGTCTTTCCTCTGTAAAATTCTCTGACCCCTAAAGCTTTAACATCAATGCTATATTTTTTGCCACTTTATACTACTAGCAAAGTCTGATAGAAACTTTTCGCCATTAATATAATGTATATATATAAAGTATATATATATATATAGTATATATTATATATATAACTTGTCTAGTATATAATATATATATATATATATAATAGTAAAGCAGATATATATTTATAATTATTTCTTGAATATATTTAGTATGGAGGAGGTTTTCTAAAAACCAGAGCTTTGACCAATATATATATATATATATATAATATACTATACTAATATATATATTATATATATAATAGAGCGGGATAGATAGATAGTATATATATATATATATATAGTATATAGTATATATAGTGAGTATATAATATATATATAGTATATATATATAGGGTTGTAATATATAATATATATATATATATATAAGTATAATATATATATATATATAATAGTATAATATATATATTAATAATATATATATATAATATATATATAATATATAGTTATATATATATATATATAAACTGCTCTCTCTGTCACCATGAATCGAACCTGATCAACACCTGTCCTCAGATTTTAAGCCTCTGGTCTATAAAAGATATATAGACGACTGCTTTCTAATCTTTAACAATAAATCCCAATCTGATCTCTTTTTTAACTACTTAAACACTAGACACCCTAACATCCAATTCACCAGACAAGATGAACAAAATAATACCCTCCCCTTTTTGGATGTATTAGTCCACCATAACCTTAATGGCTTCACCACTTCAGTCTATCGTAAACCTACCTCCTCACGCCTCGGTACGAATTTCCTTAGCTCCTCTCCCTTTAAACTCCTGTCTAACTTAATCACCATTTATCTCCACCGAACATACCAGATCTGCTCATCTTGGCATTATTTCCACCTCGAAATAGTCTACCTTAAATCCTTTTTCAGCTTCAACTATTTCCCCCAGCATCTTATCGATTCCTCTATACATAACTTCCTTTTGA
>JABUQX010120436.1:12500-17500 GCA_015478945.1 Trachelipus rathkii | reverse complement strand
TATATAATAGTATATATATGATATAAAATATTATATAATATATATATATAGTATATTATATATATAATTAGTGATGCAGGTAACATCCGCATCCGCATCCGCGGAGCATCCGCACATTATTAAAAGATCCGCATCCGCATCCGCATCCGCGCTTTGCTCCCCTGCGGATGTTGCGCGGAATGTTTATTGTCGAAATTTGATAAAGGAATTTTATAATAAAAAATACTTAAGATGACACTTGAATAAAAAAGAAAATAAAAAATGTAAATGTTGGAAAGCCCAATTCAGAAAAACGGCTTTTGGATAATCCATGATCTTAATGTTATCAACAGACCTTCCACTACGCTGGAATAGTACACTTCATATGATGGAAAAGAAAGTATTGCTCAAAGAATTCCTTGCCCTTCAACACTAGATTTGTATTGCAAAGTTAAAAATCTTATTAATTTGGAAAATGACATCATATCACACACTGCATTAAGCTATTGAAACCATTTGAAGAAACCAGGGTTGTGGAAGTCGGTTCAAAATTTTCCGACTCCGACTTCCGATCCGGACCTCCAACCTCTTGAATTACCGAGACTCCGACTCCGACTTCCGACTCATTGAAATATTACAGACTCCGACTCCGGACTGCCAGACTCCACCCTTTGAAAAATTACCGACTCCCGACCTCCGACTCGCGACCCACCCTCTAAGAAAATTATCTATATGAAAAATTATATAGATAATTATATATATAATACTTATATATATATATATATATATATATATATATTATAGTACATATATATATAGTATATAGATATACTAATATATATATATATATATATATAACTATATTATATATATAATATATATATATCATATAATAATTTGTTACCTGTGTTAAAGTATAGTAGTGAGACTATGAGTTTGGGAAATAAGGGGGTACAGATTTAAAGTAAAAGTGGGGTTTCATGATGGACAATCTAGGGGCGTGTTTTAGGTGTGAGAAGATTGATAAAATGAGAAATTGAACCGTATTAGAGAATGTGGTGGGTGTGGGGTAAAATTAGAGATAAATGAAAAGTACGTTGAGATGGTTTCATCATGTGGACAAGTTATGGATGATCAGTCGGTGTTTAAGCCGGAATGTGAGTTGGGTGAGGTGGTGCTGGCGAATCCGAAACGGATGGAGACCGAGAGGAAAAGTGGATTGAGTCAGTAGAAGAAGATCGAGGAGAAGAAATGTGAGTTTGGCAGAAGGGAGTGAGAAGAAAGGTGCATAAATAGTGGTGAAATGCGGGGTTTTGGTGAGGGTTTTTTGTTGTGGCCCACCTAGCCAAAGGGAATTAACCCCACATTGACGAGATATCCATAGTGAGGGGCCGTCGCTGTCCCGTGAAGCTCTTAAGGTTGTTTTCTGCAAATGCGACGGAGATCTCTACTAAAGGTAATAAAGATGGGGCGGTAAAGGCTGCGGCTTTCTTTTCGGGCTTTTCGTTCATAATTCTTCGATTCTTTTTCTGTTTCTAGGTGGAATGCTCCGCACCTAACCCCCAGTCCTTAGGGGATAGAAGGTGGGTGAATGATGATGAATGCATAATGATGAATGATGTTGATATAATATCATATTATATATATATATATATATATATATATATAAATATATATATATATATATATATATATATAGTATATTAGTATATATATATATATATATATATATATATATAGTTATATAGTATATACGATTAGAGGCTGTGTTATAACTTTCATATAGCTTCCCAGAGCAGTTTCATAATAAATTTCGGGTGTTTTAGATTAAAGAATATATATATATATATATATATATATATTATTATATATATATATAAGCTATATTATATATATAATATATATATATATATGATATAAATAATATAGTATATAATATATATTATATAATATTATAGTTTAATATAATATATATGGCAGCAGCAAAAAAAAATAAATTTCGGGGGTGTTTTAGATAAGAATATATATATAATATTACTAATATATATATATAATATAATATATATATATATAATAATAAGTATTTATGAAATTTATATATATAAAACTATTATAAATATAAATTTATATATATATATATATATTATATATATATACGCTCTATATAATATATATTATAAATATTATGGAGAGAGGATATATATATATATATATATATTATACTATATATATAGTATATATATATATTAATATATATATATATATAGTATATATATATTACTTCAAATTTAAAGGGAATAAAATAATGGAACATTAATAATAATTTGAAAATATAAAAAAAAAAGATAATTTTATTCAATATAAAAAATTCTTAATTTTGATCTCTTAAGAACGCAAGAAATGATTTGAGTGAACTTTCCTTCGTTTAATATTGAGTGAAGTATGGAGTGAACACTCATTACCAAAGCCAGTAAAATATTGGTCTTTTGGGGGAAATTTTCCATTTTGAGTGTGTAAAATGCTAAAATTCCTTAACAATGCTAAATATGATGGACATAATCAAATTCTAATTTCCAAAATTAGCAAATTTTGGATAGATGTCGATGGAATAAGTAACTTTATAAAGATTAGTAAGTATGGTTCCTTGATTCGCGGAACTTGGCTCCTCTGAACTGTTGAAAAATCAATCAAAGGAATATAAATTGGTAATTGGCCCTATATCGCTTCTTTTTCATTTTTAATTGAATTCTCACAAGAGGCATTTATAGATGTTCTTTCAATATATCCCCGAGAAGCGAAGTTCTGATGCAACTCGCATCCAAAAATGTTTGAAAATGTTTCGTTGATGTGTGCTTGAAAAACCCCTTCTAAAACAAACATACAAAACATTTCCATCACTGATTAAGGAGCAGTTGCTGTCGACTAATTATGGAGAAAATGCAAATGTAATAGCATAATTGGAAGAGTGTTTGAGAATAAAGTTAAAGGCAAAAATAAATAAATAAACTTATAGCAAATTTGCTTTTGCATAAAGACTTGAATATCATTCTTGTTTATTTATAAAAGGTTTAATATCTTGATCCATTGAAGCTCTTCTTAGCTTCAACAATGCTTTAAAATTTCATAGTAGGTCGTACAAATCCATGCGAAATTGGTTCCACCTACCTTTATGTCGCCATTAGTCTGAGAGCTTTGGTCCATTTTGTGTCTGGGAAATCTTTTTTTTTTTTTTTTTTTTTTAAATAGTATCGCCCTTGGCATCTAAAATAGGCATATCAGTTGCATTCGATGTCCATACAAGTTTATAATCGAGTTGTACTTCAACATGAATGTGAAACAGTGGAATGACATTAAAGCCGCTGGATAATTTTCGACAGCTGTAAACAGCTTCTAAAAACCTTTCTTTCATTGCGCTTTTTAACACCATCATAAGTCGTTGTCCAATCAAGAAAGTTACTTTCATATCAAAGTCTTTAGTATTAACCGTCAGATAGAGATAAGGAAACCAAAGAAACCATTAGAGGGCAAACATGGAGCCTATCGGGAACTGTCCAGTCAACTAAAATTATTTTATCAAATACATGCCCACGCGACAAACACAACCTACACAATCACACCCTAAAGGCCTGTCAATTTACCTAAACAAAGGTAAATATAATATATACGCCAACTACTACAAAAAGTAAAATCTTTAGCTTAAGGTTCATGCTAACCACAATACAAGCTCTAATCAGTTTTATGCTGATAAAGAAACTTTACCCAACATGGCGGTTTAGCCATTCGAAGCGTTAAAGAGCATGAGTCGGGAACCGATCGGATTGCCGAGGCTTTGACTGATGCACAAACAATCCCACTAATAGCCTATCCCATCCTTTCTTTAATGTGCAAGTAAGTCACACCCTCAACACAGCTGCCGGTGGGAACCATTACAAAAGAATTTCAAACACTATTACAGAAATGAAATCAAGGTTACACCGTCTTCCCCTACGATTTCTTAATTGTGTCCCCTAGAAAACTGTCCGTGGGTAAATATTTTATAGAACTTGTATCAATGTTCCCTATGACTGGGGGTAGAACTTTGAAAATGGACAATAAGTGGCATAGATCGGCACGATCTGGCATGTTGAAACGCTGAGAGAGAGGAAGCAGATTCGAGAGAGTGGGTGAGAGTTGTATTGCGAGGAAGGAGTTGGAGGAAGCAGGAATGAAGATGAACGATTAACAGTAACCGGGGGAAATGAGGAGGGGATGAAAATGATGGTGAGAGAAGGAAGGAGAAATGAAGGCGGTCAAATAACCTGCAAGTTATCTGGCGGAAGGGTGTTTTAAGCAGAAAGGGGCAGGAAGGTGGAGGAAGAGATTACGCGAAAGAATGGAGAAGTATGGATTAGTTATGAAGCGGTATAACCCATGATGAAAGATAGAAACCATCGAATAGAGGTTTAAAAAAAGTGATTTTTAAACAGCATACCTGAATCCACACTGCTGTGAACGGGAGCCGAAAAACATGGATAACCGAGAAAGAGAGAGAAGTAGAATATAACGGGCCGAGAATGAGGATATTAAGAACTATAATTGGAAAGAGTAAGAGAGAGACAGAATAAGAAACGAAGTTATTAGAGAAGATATAGGTGTGAAGAAGATGACACTGAAGATGAATGTGGGGAGATTGAGATGGTGGTGACATCTGGAGAGGAATGACAGGAAGAGAATGTGAAAAAGAAAAGTGGGAATGGAACATCCAGAGGCAGAGACCAACGGGGGAAGACCCGAGAAAAAGAAGAGATGAGACCGGAATCGGTGGACTCGTCTGGAAAGATGTCGAGCCCTACAGCAAATAAATGAGAGCGCTGAAGAAGAAGAGGAAATAGTGCAGGGAGTGGGACGCGGTCGAAGAAAGATGGCTGTGCCGCGGCTGACAGGAATGAAGAATCCTTCCTGGGAAGAGGAAAGAAAAGAAGAAAAAAAAAAAAAATATATATATCTAGTATATATATATAGTATATAGTATATATATATAG
>JABUQX010120435.1:12500-14089 GCA_015478945.1 Trachelipus rathkii | reverse complement strand
ATTTTCGTTTGTCTCTCTCTGTTTTGGTAAAAGAAAACAGTAGAGAGGTATTTTTCATTTATATACTACTATTATTACTATTACTAACAATAATAATAATACTGCGGTGGCGTAGCGTTATAGGAGGCTCTGCGATTCACCCTACGCAATTATATTCCTGTATAATTTTCCTCAATAAAAAAGTAATATACAATATATATATAATCAAACACTTAAAAATGACTGAACAGCGAAAGTCGCGCTGAGGGTAAAAAATCGTCGCCGTTCCTCGTTCCGCAGCTTGAGCGACGGCGGTCAAACTAAAAGTCAGTTGTGAAATTAAAAAAAAAAAATACGACAAATAAGTCAAGGCTCATAATCCCCTAAATGAGAATCTCTCTCTCTCTCTCTCTCTCTCTCTCTCTCTCTCTCTCTCTCTCTCTCTCTCTCTCTCTCTCTCTCTCTCTCTCTCCCTCTCTCTCTCTCTCTCTCTCTCTCTCTCTCTCTCTCTCTCTCTTCCTCTCTCTCTCTCTCTCTCCTCCTCTCTCTCTCTCTCTCTCTCTCTCTCTCTCTCTCTCTCTCTCTCTCTCTCTCTCTCTCTCTCTCTCTCTCTCTCTCTCTCTCTCTCTCTCTCTCTCACTCATATTTCATTCATCACTTGCATTTTTTTAAAATCTATTGGAACATCATCATAAAATATTGCGAATGCCGAAGTTTCCTGTGCCAGGTATCACAAATGGTTTGCGAATTTCTTCACAGCAGTATTACTAATATTTGCATCAAATTCTTTATATACTCTCGATTATGTTCAGCAGAAAATGGAACCGTAGATAGAGCTTGTAATGGGCCTAAGGGGTCAAAAACCAAATAATAATAAATAAAGTTCCTGATATGAAAGCAACACTATTCTTCTGATTTTATTTTTCTCGCATGTGGTCATGTTGAATTGATCCTGGAATAAATATATTTTAAAGGCGTAAGTAGCCTTTGGCATCCACCGATCGTTGCTCACATTTCCAGGAGTGCGAAATGAGACTCCACGTCGGGGGCTGCCGCCAAGGAAGATCGCGGCTAATTCTAATAATTCCCGATAATAATCTCGGTGCTGTTTCAGGCGTAACTGATCTTCAAGAAATTCCATCATATTACCACGGACATCTTCGGTGGCAACGCCTACCCCACTACCGTATTTTGTACTGTCTAAGGTTGACCAACTTCTCTTTAAATCTTTTAAATATATTTACATCTGGTCCAGATGTTGCTCTCATTATTGTATCAAAAATACATTTTAAGACTAACTCGAAGATGTGGTGTCTACACGGAAGATAGAGTAAATCACGATCAAACATTTTTTCAATGTTTGTACAGGTACCATTTATTCTTCCGGTGTTGCTTGCGGTTGTATTGAAACAAAATGCTTTAATCTTCTCCTCTATGCCCACATTTTGCACTGCTCGAAAAAAGGCTATAGTTTCATATTCTCCTGTAGCTGCAGGATCTTCGGTATTTGTAATAAGTGTTCTTTGCCCTGAAACGTAACTATTACTGGTAGTAGACCAATTTTCTCCGCACCACATAAAGTCAGAAGAAGCTTGCTATTCCAGTGTAAG
>JABUQX010120435.1:0-2500 GCA_015478945.1 Trachelipus rathkii | reverse complement strand
TCAAGTGGCTGTTCCTCAACATGTGATAAAATAATTTAGGACCAGGGACTTAAATGTAAGGTTTCCAAGTTTGCAGATGATTGCAAATTGGCTACCTCAGTAAGGAATAATGATGGATGTATAAAGATTTAAAAGATAAGGAGGGAGCTGTAATCGTTGATTGGATGAGCAGGTTCATTCCTTCTTCAGCTAAATCTTTCTTTCCTCATTCATTCCTTCTAAAACTACATCTTTCTTTCCTCATACTTCTTACTCGATCCTCCTTGTTCTCTGGCATTTCAGCTAGAGACAGTGCCTATTCGGGGGTGGATAAAACTTCTCGTCTCCTATCCTAGCTCGCATAATTTTCATTTCAGCTAGAAAATCGTTTGGCCCCTCCAGGATACTCTTCGACAAGCAAAGCGGGCTTTCACAAAGGAAAGTGCGCTAACCTCCTTGGTTCTCTTACTGACAAATCTTTCATCTCTAGCAACTTCTTTAAATCTGCCTTTCCTCCTCTTATTCGATCTGATCATTGTGTTGCTAATTCTCCAACTGAAAAGGCTAATCTCTTCGGCCCCTCGCTCAACTATATTCTCTATGTCTCAATCCTAGCACTTTCCCTCCCTCAGTGTTGGAAGCTCTCACATGTCCAACCTATTCCGAAAAAAGGAAGCCGCTCTGATCCTTCTAACTATCGCCCTATAGCTCTCACTTGTATTCTATCTAAGATCTTTGAAACCCTTTTCAACTCACTTCTTAGATCATCTGGAAACTCATTCCGATCGCCAGTACGGCTCTCGTTGCACGAAGTCTACTGGCGATATACATTCCTATCTAACCGATTTATGGTTTTTCGCTCTTAGGAACTACGGTGAGACTTGCGTGGTGGCGCTTGACATATCCAAAGCATTTGACCGGGTATGGCACGCGTCACTGCTCTCCAAGCTCCCCTCCTTTGGGTTTCCTCCTTCTCTTTGCCTACTTATGTCTAGTTTTCTTTCAAATCGCTCAATATCGGCTGTTGTTGATGGGGCGACTTCTTCTTTTCTGTCAATAGTGGTGTTCCTCAGGGTTCTGTCTTATCTCCTACTTTATTCCTACTTTTCATTAATGATCTTCTCACCTGCACCTCTAACTCTATCCACTCGTATTCCGATGACTCGACCCTTCATTCTTCAACTCATTTCAATTCTGCTCCCTCTTTTACTTCTAGAATTGCCTCTCGTCTTAATCTTTCCGATTCTATTCTCGCTGATGGATAGAAATAACTTTGTGAAATTCAATTCTTTAAAAACCCAACTTCTACAAATCTCCTTCTCCAAAATACCTTCTAACTTTCCTGTCTCTTTCGACGGTTCTGTCGTCTCTCCTGTTGACAATATAAACATCCTTGGCCTTAACATGAACAAAAAAATGTCTTGGAAACCTCACATCACAACGGTTTCTAGGGCGGCCTCAAAGAACTGGAAGTTCTGTTTAGACTGTAGAGACTCTCCTACCTTTTGTCTGTTGCTCCAGCTAATACAAGGGTCCCATGCCTCCCATTGTATGGAGTACTGGCTCTCATATCTGGGAAAGAGGGGGCTCTGCTTCAAACCCGGCTTTTGGAAAAGGTCGGAGTCAACGGAAAAAAGCTTATGAAACTGTTCTTAACTTTCCAGTTCACTTACGCCTCTATCTTTGCGGAGCGATGTTGGTGTTTTATCTCTATCCTATAGGTGACCGCAGCGACAAGTGCTCGAGGGAACTTATCAACTCGCCGTACACCACCTTATACGACTCCTTTGCGTAGCACAAGGGGTGCTGTATCTGCGCAGGAGTATTGTGTTGGATATCGGTAACTCCAGGCTTGTTTGCTGTAATGCTTCCTTCTTTTCCACCACCTCTGTTCTGTGGAATTCTCTTCCATCTTCAGTGTTTTTCCTACTGAATTTAATCCCCTCACTTTAAGCCTGCGTCTGTGCTCATATGCGTAATTTGCGCTGGAGGGTGAACTTTTGAGAGTATTACACCCCTACTTGAATAAGCTCTGCCCGTGTGTGGTGGTGACAACTGTAAAAAAATCCTTTGATGGGCAGATATGTGGCAAATGAACTGAATCTCCTTTTGTCCCTCCAATCCAAAAACATCATTCAGAATATCCCAGAAAATCGTACTCTCTGCAACATTACCCTCAGATGAATCATATGGTCGCAACCACACAAATTTTAACCTTTTCAAATTAAATTTAACCTTTAGACTTCTAGTACTCAAACACACAAAATCTACCATAGCTCTCTATCCACATTTTACTCATCAGAATTTGCAAATCCTTCTATACCCCTCTCATCCGATTCCCACAGCAACACAGAACACATATCACCACACCAACTCAATTTTCACCGTTTCTTTATCTTTGTTTCAGTCACAGAGAGCAAATCAAATTTCCCTTTCAAAATACATCCATCACCTCTCTCCTCATCTCATCAACATTTATTCGTCTGACATTTCATATACAGATACGATTCATACATTTTCG
>JABUQX010120434.1:50000-54597 GCA_015478945.1 Trachelipus rathkii | reverse complement strand
ATAAGAGAAAGCTCCGTTAACATAATAATGAGAAAGAGAAAACGAGGTCTTCAGGGGATCAAGAATGCAGAGGGGTATGGTTTAGGTGGATTTTTTGCTTTCGTTGTTCAGACGAGCCATCCCTTTGTTTAAATCAGGAGGTAATATTGCTAAAAAGCACGAGGCAGGTATAGATACTTTCCAAATATCATGGGATGGTGTTTCGGACCCTCGAACAGCTTGTAAAGCGTCGATTAGCGATGCTTCTGATTGAAATGTTAGATGATGTTAAACGAAAAAATAACGACGTTAAGATGACAGGTCAAGGTGTAGGTCATCGTAAAAAAACCTATAAAGAGGAATAGGAAAGGACCATTAAAGAAGAAAGTATTGATGTTTTATTGCTCTTTAATAATGATGAGTATGACGACTATGATTTTTACCATTAAAACAGTGCACCTGTAAACTATTTTTAGATTATAAGGAATGTTTAAACAAATCTCTCATCATTATACATTCGGTGATTGTGACTAGCCAAGATGCATTTCCTCCATCCCTCCAGCCCAGACTGTTGTAAGAGAGAATTGGATCTCTTCTCAGTGAACCCTACACAGATCAGTGTGAGTGAATCCAACTTTATTAGTATTAATCCCGTTCACTCAATCACAAATACAGATGTACCTCTCGATTTCAATATCCCAGGCACTTCTGATCAATATCTTGACCCTTCGAGTGTGTTTTTATATCTAAAGACTAAGTTAGTAAACAAAGATGGTTCAGATCTCACAGGAAACGATCACATAGTATCCACCGAAACAAATTTCTGTATTACGTGTTTTAATTCAACTTGATGGGTATTTTTAAATGAAACATCTCTAGGCGCATCCAGCAAGTTACCCTTATCGCAGCTATATTGAAACTTTATTAAAATTATTCTCAAGATGTGAAAGAGTCTCATCTACAATCATCTGGGATATTACAATTTAAAAGATGTAGAGAACCACAGGACCCATGCTGGTAAATCTAAAAATAACACCTATGAATATTACGGTCGTGTAAATGGTGATATATTCTCTCAGGAAAGACTTATTCTACCATCTGTGGATATGCGTATCAGGTTAACTAGATCTACACCTGAATTTGCTCTTAATGTTAAAAGTGCTCTTTTAGCAACAACTCCGGTTCCAAAACCTATCTTTAAATTACTGGATGCATATCTTTATGTACGTAAAGTGAAATTGTCTCCCTTTAAACATATGGAAATAGAGAAATCTCTTTTGAGCGATTACAGCGAAATATCCATCAAGATGAATTGAGACTAAAATTTTAACTTTACCCAAGGTTATCGAGGCATTAATATACCCTAACATGTCAATGGGAGCTTAACCTCCAAGAAGAAGGTTTTATAATAGGAATGAATAAACACGACGCAGTATTCTGAAACATGGAAAGTCCCCCTTTATTCCCTTTCGGACTTAGAGGGTTCAGTTTAACATGGGAAGTGGTCAACCTTACCGTCGTGATTATGAGATGATATATGAAGAACTCACATTCCCAATGCTCACGGCCTTTTTACGACTTATTTGCCAATACGGTATCATGCAGCGATAACGGTACAGGCGTCGATCTCAAGAATTATGCTGAAAACAGTAATTTATATGCATATGATCTCACTGCTGATCTTTTCAGCTTGTAATGCTCATCATCTCAATATCCTAAGAAAAGGAACTTTAGGGCTGAGTCTCAAAAATTTGGACAAAGTTTGACATCCTCAATCTCAGTTCTGGTGTATCTGGAGCATCCTCAAATCATCGAGATTGATAGAACACGAAATATAATCTTGAATTATCTAATGATTAATGAAGAAGAAAAAATATTAAATGTCTTTCGAAACGAAAGAAGATTTTTTAGGTGTATTTGCATGTAACGAACTCTGTTCTGTGAAATTGGATACCGAACTCTGGTCTATCTTCACACTTTCTCCAGGGAGTTTCAGCAATGGAACATTGGATAGCTGTGATAAGAATTAAAAATTTGTTGGTTTATTTCCTTTGACTCTCTGCACTTTAGATTTTATGTTTAGTAATCATTTTGTAGTATTTTTTTTTTAAAATATACATAAATGTTCTAATATGTTAAGACCTTATGTTTTCCTATACAACCTTCAGTTCTAATTTATGTGGTGTATACTGTATTTATTTCATTATCTGTTTTAAATAATGTTTCTTTAATAAAAATTGTAAAATATTGATGCTAAAATTATATGTTAAACGATGATGTATTTGCATTATGGTTATAAAGGCTTTTTAAATAAAAACTATGTTTTCCTTTTCCACGCTTTTTTCAAAAGAACTTATTTATACTAAAGAAAAATATGACTTGAATCAATAGTCAATAAGGATCAAAGATCAACAGTCAATAGATCACAACTGGCCAGGAGGGGTAGTGGGTAAAGAAGTTTTAAAGAGCGGCTCCCTGCTCAGGGTATGTAAAACGTTACCATTTTAGTAAAAAATTTGATTTAAATCAATAGATCAATGGATCAATAGATCATGATTGGGCAGGAGGGGTAGTTGGTGGTTGATTTACTGATTACTGATTTAGGGTATGTAAAAACGTTACAATTTTTAGTAAAAATTTGACCTAAAATAGATCAAAATCAATAGATCAATAGATCATGATTGAACAGGAGGGTAGGTTGGGTGGATGATTACTTGATTTACGTTTAGGGTATGTAAAAGCTTAATTTTAGTAAAAAATTTGACCTTAATCATAAGATAATAGATCAATTAGATCAATAGATCAATAGATCATAGATCATGATTGGACAGGAGGGTGGTTGGATGATGGTATGATTTACTGATTACTGAGTTTCTAGGTAGTAAAAACGTAAAATTTTTATTACGTTATGAACATGAAAAGCTTAAAAAAAATAGTAAAAAAACAAAAAATATATTAAAAATAAAATAAAAAATAATAAATTTTGAAAAAAAAAAAATTAAGTTTGAAAAATAAATTTACAGTTTGCATTCTCGTACAGGATCGTACATGCGGTACGCAAGGGGAGGATGCGCGCTCGCACCCCTCCCGCTTCGGTTCGCGCCGGCGGGCGCGCCTGCGGGCGCGCACACGCGTCGGGTTTCGCGGCGGATTGCACTGGCTTGCGCGCCTGCGGGCGCGCCCCCGCATCGACAAGGAGCCTGATGACGCTACCTTCTTGCTCATGAGGGTTCAAACATTCCTAGTTGAGAGCTACCATCCTTACTAAAACATATATAAAGACACAAATATTGTATCATACATAAATATTTCATTAATAAACATCGCACTTTGCGTGGCCTGCATTGGCTCCAATGTCAATCTCAAAACTCCTATAGATTTCAGATTCCTTTCTCCAATTCTTTCCTTCTTTTATTCATCTCTCATCCTTCTTTCGTTCCTCCTTTGTTGTTTTGCACTCTGTGCTTCTTTTTTTTCAGTCGAGACCCCCTAATGAGGGGGGCCTAGACACCCCGCACGATCTTATAACCAACATATTCGAACTCTACGACCTCGAAAACCCATATAAGGACACCTACATTGTTGTTATACGACTATGTTTATTAAACTCGGGCACCGCAGTGGCTCCACCCCGGTGCCGGAAGCCAACTCCACAGATTCCACATATCAAGTAATTTCTAGGGAAATTCAACTCTGAATCCTCTCACCAATTTTCAGCCAATTACGAACACTTCGATTTTAAGGGGGGTGGGGTCCCCTTCAGGGGACCCACGGGGACGTAACCTCGTCTACGACAAGGTTACCTCCCCATCTAACACCCCTCCAAATTTTACCCAATACGATAACCCTAACCGTGATGATATATATTGGACCTCAGAAGGTATGGAAGAAGCAACCACGGTGGAAAAAATAACAAAAAATAATGATAATAATAATAATAATAATAATAATAATAATAATAATAATAATAATAATAATAATAATAATAATAATAATAATAATAATAATAATAATAATAATAATACAGACAGATCAACACTAACCGATGTCTGAACCAAACCGAACCGCAGCCGGAGCCGGAGCCGGAGCCGGAGTCGACAGAGTCGGAGCCGGAGTCGGAGCCACAGTCGGCTCGAAATTGCAATTTCTTCGAACTAATAATAATAATAATAGGGATGAGTATGTGTATGCGCACGCGCGCGTAATAAAAAATAATACAAACAAACATAGACAAAAACAAACAAACACAGACAAACACAGTTTGACACCCCTTCGGGCTGTCAATCCTCCACATAAGCCTAATCTTCATTCATCCCACAAGCCGTAACAAGGGCGTAGCGGCTACGCTCTCGGGGGTGACCCCCCTCTATATACATCCTACAGACTTGAAATTTACACGGATTCGTCCTTATCCCATATATAGATTATATTCCAAGTTTCAGACCTATAACTCTATTCCTTCATATCGAAAAGGGTGGAGGATACCAAAGGCACCCAATACTACTTATATATATATATATATATATATATATATATATATATATATTATAATATGTAACGAATGTATATATATATATATATAATATATATATATATATATAATATATATATATATAGA
>JABUQX010120434.1:42500-45000 GCA_015478945.1 Trachelipus rathkii | reverse complement strand
CTTAATTCAGCCATTCTAAGGACCCCTGCGCCAGCTGGGTCTAAATCTTAGATGTCAGAATAAACAAGCTCCAGCGATCGCATTTTCGTACCTTCCCAAGTTTTACTTCCTACCCGCTTTATTTTTATTTGCATTCGACTTCACTTCCACTGACTGCTATGAACCAGCTTATCCATTGTGATGCTTTAGAAACTGCTCTTCAAACAACTGAGCCACAGGCAACGCAAATGAGGAACAGTTCCATCCTGGTTATTGCTGTCTCTAGAGCCCAATGCCATGTACTTGCTTCCCTATCACAAATGGGGACAATTCCTATAATTTCTAAACCTGATGATATTCGTAACATGTCAAAGGGAACCATATATGCACCAGAGTTTTGTTCAGATACTTCGGATGAAATTCTCGCTCATTTGCAGAGACGCAACGTGCCAATCACCGATGTTTATCGGTTCCCTCCTTGTAAGGAGAACCCCTCAACGACGACACCTCGTCTCCTACTTAACCTCCCCTATGTTTTTCCCTCCAGCGAAAGTAAAACTTGGTTTACCATTGCATACGGTTCGGACTATGTGCCCCTTTTTCCGAGAAGTGTTTCAAATGCGATAGATTGATCACTCCCAGACATATGTGCCAACATGTGGAATTCTTCACACCAAGCTGTGAAAAAACATTCCTTCTTGTCCTAATGCAAAAGGTCCATTAGGAAAATTCCTAGAGCAGTGAACATTACATAAGAATGATCTGTCGTGAAGCAACACAGCCGAGCAAGGAAAAGCTGACTCCTTTCCTCTTATACTCAGCAACAACTTAATGCATCAGCGTTGTCTTTAACATCGATATCGCCTCCCGTGCGTTGTGTTCAGAAGCTTCCACCACTTCGCATGTTTCCATCAAATTCCGTAATCGGTCACCTGTTAAGGTGATTCATATTGTTCAGGACAATTGTCCTCCAACTCTCCTGCACATGATTCCGACGACCAACTCGAGGTTCCATCGCCCAAAAGTTTATATATCCTCTCATGATATTCACCTTTGTGCATCCATGTCACACCGAGGGAATATCTACTGATTTTGGCAACCTGTTTCAGCGTCTTGAGGTCGATGACAAACGCCCACTGTGAACCGCATGAGCTCAATTATTGATATTTCACGAAGCGATCTGCATCAATTCCCAGGGACACAACAAGGCCCTTCTTAAAAGTTACGATCGTCCGTCCAAAAGTGGATCTTCCCAGACCAGAGATCCATACTCGCTTGCAGTCGAGTCACAGGCTTCTTAAAATAATAGGAACCCATTTGAACCTAAGGGAACCTGCTTACTCCTGCCAAAACGGCTTGCCCGCTCCAGACCACCCAAGTAGACAAACACAGGGACAGATGGATCAAACTTCTTTCCCGTTCGAGGCTAATGTTATAAGCACAGCCTAACACCGCGTAGCTTCAAATTACTAAGAGATCTCAAATTTACCGGATTTTGCCACAATGGACTCGTATCGTACAACTTTTCGATCCATAGGATTGTCTCATTTTGAAACTGAAGGGCCCAATTCAAGGGGAGGTCAGAGGAAGATATTGGATGTGAGACCTTACGCGGCCGCGGTCGTCCTTCGGGAAGAGGTGGCTGCGTTCTCGGTGAGCGTTACAGGTCGGTTGGCATGCTGGTGGGATTAGAAAGGAGGAGTTTCTTCCCTCTCTACTCTTCACCTACACCCATTTTAAATTCGGACCATCCGCGCTGAATCATCTAGCCCGTCACGGGCCACGGATAGCTCCTGGAATTTGACTAGGTAAACCACATACCTGCCCTTAACAATGTGTATGTCCTTACACCAACCTGATTGTCTTTTCAATCTTCCCAACCTTTGATGATGCACCTATTTAATGGGGTACAGCCTCTTTCCAGGCTGCAGGGATACGCAAAATTGGGTGAGAGTTGTTTGAGATGTAAAAGGTTACTTAGTACCCGTTCTTCAGAGAACCCTCTCCTATGTAGTGAGATCCCGACTATCATAACAGAGAGGTCTTCACAATCCCTGCTAAATGATCTTCCTCTTCCTTTAGGATTTGAAACATTTCCGGTCAGTGGTCGTTCAGCCGTTCACAGGATCATCAGACATTATCTTCTTGTGGTGACTGGCTTAAATCCCAACACATTAACTTATCTATTACGGAATCACCCTGACAGTGTATATTACCCTCTTAGGTACGTTTTCTTCCATTGGAACTTCGTAGATATTTTCCCCAATTACGAAGAAACTAAAAGAGATTACATGTAGTTCATCAGCCGTTGGCTGCTTGGTTTACGGGACCTACAGCTTCGCGACGAAGACCTTTTACAACCTTCAAGGTACAGGGAACCCCTTATTTCCTTGAATCGTGGAGCCAGCGACAGAGGTGGGCAGCCGATTCTGCTTTAGAATCTTTCCATTTACTCAATGTTCCCCTTTTATTAATATCAGTGTTGTGTTTATATTTGGTTTCATATCGAATTCCTACTAAA
>JABUQX010120434.1:30000-35000 GCA_015478945.1 Trachelipus rathkii | reverse complement strand
AAGCAATATGAACATAACATGCTTAGCACGTCAGCCTCTCAGACGACAATAGTTAGGCCATCAACTCAGTCAATGTGCGATCTTGGCGAGGGCAAACAAGTTTTCATATAACATATACTTTCATTGAAAACAACGTTATATAAATACATAAAAACATATAAATACATAAAAACATAAGTTTATTTTAAATATATACCATCTAATCAGTAGAACATTGTGATCGCTGGGTAAGTTCTATATATATCTTCTAAGATCAATCTTTTGAGCGACGTAACTATGTCGCTCTTCGCAGCACGTTTTTCGCTTGACACCGTCTCGCGCATATAACCGTTGCTGTTACGTTGTTACCAATATGCATGGTGTAAATATCATGTGATTGTGGCAAATGCTATATGCTGTTGTCAAGATGGGGGTTTTGCTTAGGGCTCTAATATTGCGCTGAACGAAATGAGTACACGGCAAATGGAAGACAGATGGGCTTCAGTGTTGCGTACATCATGTTTAATAGTTCACGACGAGAACACAACGTCTGATTTCCTAGACCTCCTGCTTCCAGTGATACTTCACTGTTAGTCGCAGTCACGCATATTTATTCTTCATTCACGCAGCGCGCTGATATCTGATGAACTTTTCACCACATTACGAATAGTTCATTATTGAACCTCTGTGGAAGGCTAGCAATGTATCGATAGTCCATTCAGCGAGCTGATAATATAAAGAGAGATGCGAGGAGATGTCATCGCAGGTTGTGGCTACGATGTCGGCGTGAACAACTCTGGGCCGTAATGGTTTTCAACCAATCGTAAAGAAAACAGAACACAATGCACCTAACGAACCATACAACCCAAAAGGGTATATATATTCTCGTTAGACAACAAGAATAATCAATAATACGAATATCAATCGTTAACAATACACACAATAATAACAGTAATAACGTAGTACAATAAGTTTCTTATCTCACCTAGCACGTAACAAAGCTTTCTATATATACGAACAATCAAGAATATATTAAATTTCCGACACATTTATGCTAACGAATAAGCACAATATCAACAAACTCTCCGCGTTAGCAACAGTGGGGGTCTATAATCACTCATACGTAACGTACCTGTTTCACACTTTTTCGCGCATTGTCTCTAACATATCAATGCCAATTGCCATCAACAAATGAAGAGACCAGCCGACAACAAACAAATAATTAACTGTCTAAATATTGCCGCGGTATACTTATCTCGATAACATCGTTCTTCTGAATAATACGATTGCCAAACAGAACAGTGTTCAACCACTATTTCACCATTACCTCTGTCTATGACGAGTCGACTCCATAGGTTTGCTGAGCATGTCATTTTATCAGCAACAAATGTGGTCGAAAACTTATAGTACACGAATAACCAGTATTATCAGTAACACGTTCGGTATAACGTAGCCATAAATTTTTACTGACATTAACAAAAATCCACATCATCGTCACAATCACACATCTATGTCGCCATTAAACAGTGCTAATTTCAAGTCATAGTAATATTAACATGATCGTACTTCCAACTTCATGAATAGCCGCCATTATCCAAGAGTACTAACACATCACTTGGGCGCTTGGTGTGAATTCCGGATTACTCGAAGGGGTGCAAGCGCTTTGGGCCTCAGCCCGAAGGGCTGAGGTCTTACTCTCCTTCGGAGGGTAATGCCCGCTTACACACCTTCGTGATCCCCAACATTCACACCCTTTTAGCGCGCATCCCCGGGCTTTCCTCGGGAAGTGATGTGTTGCTTTAGATACTCTTGGTTAATGAAACCTGTTTGTAAGTTAGGTACGTTATGTTAAAATATTACTATGACTGGTGAAATTAACACTGATTTGGTAGAGAAATGATGAGTTTTAAAGATATTACTGTGTTATCCACGATGATGCGTGGAACGTGATCCAAAGGAGTTTCTTTGTTGAGAATGTCAGTTTGCTCGAGAATTCCTTAAGTTAATGTCTACGTTTATTCATAGTTCAAATGATGTTATACTAGAGACGTGTGACACTTTGTGAAGATAGTGTCAATTCATAGTTCGAGATGCTGGTATCTTTGAGTCACTTTGTTAAGTGATTTTGTTAGATAATACGTCTTTACTGTTGCTGATCCAAATGATATCGAAATGGCACCTGAATCAATAGGTCAGATAGACTATAGACGGGTGATGGGCAGGGGACCTTGGTGAATGTATGTTAGGTTTGCATTTGTACATTATATTCTTAGTTGCGGTTATGATATGTTAGCTTTATTGATGCTGAAACTTTGTTGCGTAAGCATATATTCGTAGGTCAGTATATAAAGAACTTATTTTTATGTTTGGTTAAAACTTTGTTATGTTTGCAATTATTCGTTTGGGATTATGATATTTAGACGAGGTTATGATGAATTTTTGTTAAATATTACGAAGTTGATGTAAAAAATTCGTTACATTAGCAATATATTTGTTGTCAGTATGATGCTTAGACATGGTTATGCTAAATTTTTGTTAAATATTACGATGTTAATGTAAAATTAACATTGATATTTTAGAGATTTGACAAAGCGTGAATAGGTTACGTTTTGTATGAAGTGTTATGTGTTTAATGCTGCTGCTGGAGGGTGTTAATGTTAGTAGTTTATTCGTGCGTAAGGTGTGTCAGGTTTTACCATTGTACAATATATTCTTAGTTCTGGTCATGCTATGTTAGCTTTATTAATGTGAAAACACTGTTACGTTAGCACATATTCGTTGGTTAGTATATAAAGAACTTATTTTTGTACTACTGTTATTGTTGTTGTTGTTGTTGTTGTTGTTGTTGTTGTTGTTGTTGTTGTTGTTGTTGTTGTTGTTGTTGTTGTCTAACGAGAATATATACCCTTTTGAGTTGATATGGTTCGTTCGTGCGTCGTATTCTGTTTACTTCTGATTGGTTGAAAGAAAGAATCTCATTACCTATAAGGGTTGTTTACGCATACGATTTCCTTCAGTAGGACATTTTTTCGCTGTACTGGTACGATGACATCTCCCCGCATCTCCACGTCTGTTGTTGATATCTTCACGCAGACTTTCGTTATTCCTAACGATGTGTCATTTATATTTAATCGTCAACCGGATGGATACCGATACATTGCTTGTATTCCATCCAGAGGTTCAAATAATAGACCTTTATTCATTTGTGTTGAAGAGTTCATCAAGATTATCAATATTGCAGCAGGATGGATAGAGGATAAATGTGTGTCATCTGATATATCGACTAACAGTGAAATATCTAACTGGAAAGATAACGTGAGAGGTTCTAGTAGAATAGACGTTGTGTTCTCGTCGTGTGACGATATTAAAACCCTTGATGTACGCAACTACTGGAAACCCATCGATTGTGTGACCTTCAGACATACGTGTATAGGTTTCACAGTTCGAACATCTGAAAATATTACAGCATTGCTTAAAATAAAAAACGAATTAACATCGCATCTTAACGATGTTGACATACTTGAGGACTTAATACTTATAGCACATGGTGTAATCTATGTGATAACTTTTTTACATGTGGTTTCCCCTATAATGCTGTATACAGAAATGCTTTAATAACTATCAGCTTGGATGAGTTTACTTCTCTCTTGTATGAGAGAATGAGTGCTGCTGAATCAAAATATGCTGAAAAATGGTTTAGTGCTGCTGAAGGCATTTATAGTTACATCCTTTCAAAGGGTGTTGAATCTTTAGAGAGATATATAGAACTTACCCAACTTGAATCCTATGTTCTCTGATTAGATGAATTAATATATTTAAAATAAACTTATGTTTTTTATGTATTTATATGTTTTTATGTATTTATATAACGTTGTTTTCAATGAAAATTATATGTTATAAAAATGAAAACTTGTTTTACTTCCCTCGTAAGTTCGCTTTATTGACTAAGTTGTTAATGATAGCTGTTTATTCGTCTGGTTGTTGTGTGTTAAGTATGTTATGTTCATAGTTTAGCTTTACAGAGGGTAAAAACTTTACGTTGTTTGTCTTTACCCATTATGTATTATGATGGTTAGGTACGGTTATGCTAAATTTTTTGTTAAATATTACTGTGTTAATGTAAAATTAACATTGTCATGTTGATATGTTTGATAAAGTGTGAATGGATTATGTTTTTGTGAGCTTTGTTAGTTACTTTTACTGATGATAAGTTTGGACCCTTGTTAATGTTAACAGTAAGAGGGGTCAGGTTTGTCGTTGTATATTATATTCTTAGTTCTAGCAATGTTATGTTGGCTTTATTAATGTGAAAACTTTGTTACGTTAGCATACTTTCACTGGTCTGTATGATAATTACACTAGGTATGTTAGAGACATGCTTGATCATGTGTGAATAAGTTACGTTTTTGGATGTTATGTTAGTTACTTTACAGGTGTTAAGTGTGGACCTTTGTTAATGTTAACAGTTTATTCATGTGTAAGTTGTGTTAGGTTTGTCTTTGTACATTATTTTCTTAGTTCATGTTCCGTCATGTTAGCTTTATTGATATGGAAACCTTGTTACGTTAGAGTATATTCGTTGATCAGTATGATAATTAACCAATGTTGTGATAAATTTTGCTAAATGTTACTGTGTCAGTGTAAGATTAACGTTAATATGGTAGAGATATCCTTGAAAAAGTAAGAATAGGTTACGTTTTGCATGCAGCGTTAGTTACTTTACTGGTGTTAAGTTTGGAACTTTGTTAATGTTAACAGTTTATTCGTGTGTAAGTTGTGTTAGGTTTGTCTTTGTACATTATTTTCTTAGTTCATGTTACGCCATGTTAGCTTTATTGATGTGGAAACCTTATTATGTTAGAAAATATTCGTTGATCAGTATGATAGTTAACCAGTGTTGTGATAAATTTTTGCTAAATGTTACTGTGTCAGTGTAAGGTTAACGTTAATATGTTGGAGATATGCTTGACAAAGTGTGAATAGGGTACGTTTTTGTATGAATTGTTAGTTACTTTACTGGT
>JABUQX010120434.1:17500-20000 GCA_015478945.1 Trachelipus rathkii | reverse complement strand
ACAATAAAAAATAATAATAATAACATTAACAATAATAATAATAATAATAATAATAATAATAATAATAATAATATTAATCACACACACACACACACACACACACACACACACACAAGAGAATAATAATAAAAACTAAATATAGAAATAGCAACCTTTCCAAGGAATAATAATAATAAAAAGAAGTAGCCAAATAAATCGACATTTCTTGAGTCATGGCAACTTGTCATAAATATTTTACTAAATGTAGTCAAATGGAATAACTCTGGTCCCTCCCACCGTCTCCAATCCCCTTACTTTTATTACCCCAAATCAATGGCTGTGCTGGGGGATTAGGAGAAGTCTGTTAAAGAGAGATCCCCATTTATGAGAGATTGGGGGAAAGGGAGAGATTGACATTTGATTGGAAAAAAAAAATCATTATAGATTTTTTTTATACATATATATTTTTTTTAATAAGTTATATATTTTTTTCTTTGTTGAGATATCATATTATTATTATTATTATTATTATTATTATTATTATTATTATTATTATTATTATTATTATTATTATTATTATTATTATTATTATTATTATTATTATTATTATTATTATTATTATTATTATTATTATTATTATTATTATTATTATTATTATTATTATTATTATTATTATTATTATTATTATTATTATTATTATTATTAATATTATTATTATTATTATATGCAGGAAGAACATAAAAAATTAACAATAATAATAATAATAATAATAATAATAATAATAATAATAATAATAATAATAATAATAATAATAATAATAATAATAATAATAATAATAATAATAATATTAATAGTAATTGTACACACACACACACACACACACACACACACACACACACACACACACACTGTGTGGATTGTTATTATTATTATTATTATTATTATTATTATTATTATTATTATTATTATTATTATTATTATTATTACTTTTAATACACACACACACATTAAACTCACAATACATTAATACAAATAAAACTGTTGCAAAAATTATATTAAGACAAATGCTGATTTATTATTTCTAATATTATTATTATTATTATTATTATTATTATTATTATTATTATTATTATTATTATTATTATTATTATTATTATTATTATTATTATTATTATTATTATCAATTCAAAAAATTTTTATTCAGTATAGGGAATTTACAATTTCATCATTTAATAACAAAGATCACATAAAGTTTTAAATTATATTGAAATATTTTACAATTTTGTAATTTCAATATTCCACTAATTATAATATCAGAAAGTAATTTCCAAATCTCTGAAATGGGTCTACTAATTGCAACACAGTGTCGTAATAATAATAAAAATATTATTAATAATAGTAAAAATAAGAATAATGATAAAAATAATAATACAATAATTATACACACAGACACACACACACACACACACACACACACATACACACACACACACACACACACACACACACACACACACACACCATCATCATCATCATCATCATCATCATCATCATCATCATCATCATCATCATCATTATCATTATTATTATTATTATTATTATTATTATTATTATTATTATTATTATTATTATTATTATTATTATTCATTTTTTTTATTATTATTATTATTATTATTATTATTATGATATTATTACTTATTATTATTATTATTATTATTATTAGCAGTAGTAGTAGTAGGCAGTAGTAGTAGTAGTAGTAGTAGTAGTAGTAGCTGTAATAATAATAATAATAATAATAATAATAATAATAATAATAATAATAATAATAATAATAATAATAATAATAATAATAATAATAATAATAATAATAAACCTCCATATTAACCATCCAATGCACATTTACGTAAATATCAGCAGATTTTTTCAGAAACACCCTTTAACCACTCAGTTTCTGCTTATATAATTAGTTATGCATCTGGGAGGAAATTCCGTGTTCGTGGATATCCGAAGGCAAATATCCGGCACACTAATGTTACACTTTTTACATTTATGTTTAATTCATGTTGCAGGTGTAGTAGACATTGGTATTTTAATGGCGGTTTCTGGTGTTGTTGATAAGTGGTTCTTTAATTCTGGCTGTGGATGTTGTTGATAGTTGTATCTTAATTGTGGTTGCAGGTAATATTGAAACTGTTATTTTAATTTTTTTTGCAGGTGTTGTGATACTGGTACTTTAATTCTGGTTGCAAATGTTGTAGACGCTGGTACTTTAATGGTGGTTGCAGGTGATGGTGTTGATAAATGGTACTTTAATTCTGGTTGTGGGTGTTGTTGATACTAACATTTTAATTCTGGCTCCAGGTGTTCTTGAAACTGGTGTTTTAATTTTGGTTGCAGGTGTTGTGACACTGGTACTTTAATGCTGGTTGCAGGAGCTGTAAGCACTGGTTCTCAAATACTCAAATGGTTCTCATATGGTTATAGAGATTGAAGACACTGGTACTTTAATGTTGGTTGCAGG
>JABUQX010120434.1:7500-10000 GCA_015478945.1 Trachelipus rathkii | reverse complement strand
GTCTTTAGCGCAAAATTTACCTATTTGGACAGCCATTATTATAATTTATACAGATTTATCTACTTTTTTAGTTGATCAATAGTATTTTTTTTTGTACGCAATTTCGTGAGAGCGTGTGAGTGTGTGAGTGTTTTTAAACTTTCTGGATTATTCATATTTTAGATATTTGCTGTAAATAGGGTTTTATCGTTTTAAAATTTAGGTTTTAGCGTACGAATAAATTTTCCTCATTTCTTTTTTTTTTTTTTTTTTTTTTTTTTTTTTTTTTTGATTGGGTGTGCGGTGTGTATGATAGCAGATTTGCACAGGCGTGCACTCTAACTCTGCATCCATGGAATACTACCTCTCTAACTCTAAACCTAATTTTATGCTCTTGTCTGAGACCCAGATGGCTAAGAATTCATCCTTCAACTCGTTTAATATATCCAACTATAACTTATTTTATAATTTCCGTTTGAAGGGTGGAGTATGTGCCTTTGTAAATATAAACATTCCTATAACACGTCTCGAGAATCTCGAATCTCCTAACTTCGATGTTCTGGGGCTTAAAATCTTTCTTCCTTCTACTACAATATTCTTTTTTTTTTTTTTTTTTTTTTTTTTTTTTTATTAAAAGTTCACACTTCACGGGCATAGCCCTATTCAAGGAGGGGAACTTTCTAGGTAATTTCTACCTAGGATCCGAACTAGGATTCGAACCCGCGACCTTGCCATGCGACTCCGTCGCTATTTTCATGCCTTTTTGATTACCTTACTACTTCTCACGAGACTTATATCTTCTCATCCAAATAGTCCTCCATTTAGGGGATTTCAATGTACACAAAACTGAATTGTTGGGTTCCTCTACTGATTTAGTTGGGAGGAAGCCGAATCATTCAGTGTATTTTCAACGATCTGGGGCAACTAATTAAATAACCTACACATTCCGGATCGTCCCAACCGATTCTTGAACACACTTGACCCATGTTTCACCACTAGTCCTTCTCTCTATAAATACACCACCTTCGCTCCTATCGGTAAATCTGACCACAACCTTTATATCACTTAATTTTAATACTTTCTCTCCAACATCTCCATCCTGCCCTATGCGGTTTTTCTGGCACTTTGATTGGGCCGATTGGGGGGCATTGCGTTGCTTCTACGCTAACTATAATTGAAGTGACTGCTTTGACTCTTAAGACGCTTCAGATTCTGCCGATAAAGTGGGAACTGTAATTGTTAATGGGATGAGCAGGTTCATTCCTTCTTGGACTAAATCTTTTTCTCCTCAAAATCCATGGTTCGATCGTGCTTGTTCCCTGGCCATTCAGGCTAGAGACAGTGCTTATCGGGTGTGGAAAAATTCTCGTTCTCCTATCACTCTTGCCAATTTTCATTCAGCTAGAAATCGTTGCAGGGATACTCTTCGACGAGCAAAGCGGACTTTCATTAAACGAAAATGTGCTGACCTCCTTGGTTCTCCTACTGACAAATCTTTCTGGCTTCTTGCCAAAAACATCTCTAACAACTTCTGTAAATCATCCTTTCTTCCTCTTATTCGCTCTGATGATTCTGTTGTTAATACTCCAACTGAAAAGGCCAATCATCTCTTTGACCTCCTATTTTCCTCTAATTCAACCCTGGACGATTCTGGTATTCCTCTTCCTCCTCCTCCTCTCAGGTGTCCTATGCCTTTACCTGTCATTTCATTTGATCGGGTGCATGAGCTCCTGAAATCTATGAACGTTAGGAAGGCGGGTGGCCCGGATGGCATTCCTCTCTGAGTTTTGAGGAAGTGTGCTTCCGTGCTGACCCCACCCCTCGTTCAACTATATTCTCTATGCCTCAATACTAGCACTTTCCCTCAGTGTTGGAAGCGCGCATATGTCCAACCTATTCCGAAAAAATGATGCTGCTCTGATCCTTCTAACTATCGCCCTATAGCTCTCACTTGTATTCTTTCTAAGATCTTTGAAACCCTTCAACCTCACTCTTAGACCATCTCCGAACTTCTTCCTTCTTCTTTCTGGATTACCAGTACGGCTTTTCAAGTTCGATCTAGCTCACTGGCGATATACTTTCCTATTTAACAGATGTATGGAATTATTTCCCTTGGAACCATGGTAGACTATTGTGGTATTCCACGTAGAAGCATTTGACCGGGTATGGCACGCGTCACTGCTCTCCAAGCTCCCCTCCTTTGGGTTTCCTTCTTCTCTTTGCTTACTTATGTCTAGCTTTCTTTCAAATCGCTCAATGTCGGCTTTTTCTGTCAATAGTGGTGTTCCTCAGGGTTCTGTTTTATCTCCTACTTTATTTCTGCTTTTCATCAATGATCTTCTCACCTGCACATCTAACTCTATCCACTCATATGTCGATGACTTGACCCTTCATTCTTCAACTCATATCAATTCTGGTCCCTCTTTTACTTCTAGAATTGCCTCTAGAATTTCAGGGTTGGGTCGTCTCAAGCTTGTGAAATTTAATTCTTTAAAAACCCAACTTCTACAAATCTCTCTCT
>JABUQX010120434.1:0-2500 GCA_015478945.1 Trachelipus rathkii | reverse complement strand
CGAGATGACGTAATAGGTCAAGCACGCGATGACAAGTCGTTTTCAAAAGATTAATATGCAGTGGGTATATTAAGTGGTCATCTAGAATGAGTCCTAGAAATTTGACCTATGAAGTTACAGGAATGGGCAAACAATATAAGGTGAGGTTCGCGGGAAGGTGGCAGGTTCTTCGATTCCCTTTTTTCTTAAAAAGCACTGCCGAGGTTTTGGTGGGTGAGAAATGGAAGCCATGGGAGTTACCCCATTGTGAAATATTCTCAATATCTAGTTGAAGTTGCCGTTCGAGGAAAGGCAGCCTGGCACCGGGTTCATTTAAAGCTAGGTAATGGTCACTGCCGTATAAGTAATCAAAGCGGGACCAGGTGAAGCGATCCATAAGAGAATGGGAGCAAAAGGAAATATCTATACAGGAAGAAGTGTGTGTATCTAAACGTTCATATGAAGGGGGTCCTGTGTTAAAGGGTGACAAAGATGGAAGTCTCCAGTATAGCAACCGGAGCGGGGTACTGCTTAAAAAGGTCAGCTAGATCAGTCTTAGTAAACTTACTACTTCGAGCCAAGTAGATCACACAGACAGTAAGATCGATGGACAAATGGATACGTGCTGCCACTGCATGAAGTCTAGTTCGAAGAGGGACTGGAGAATAGGGGATAGACTTATGAATGAGAATTCCTGCGCCTCCCTATCATTGTCACCTATTTCTATAGCAGTTAGTGGCGATTTGTATTCCGAGGGTTTGAAGAAGGCGCGATAACCTAGTTGAAGTTCTTGCAAACACATGCACTTTGGTGTACATATATTAATTAGTTGAAAAGGTTCTTCAAAATTAGAGTAGTAGTCATGACAATTCCATTGAAGGAAGTGCCTTTAGATGTGTTTCTTATTTCGTCAGGAGTGGAAATAAGAAGGATGTTTCCGAGAGAAGTTAAGGATGACAAGGTAAAACTTTGATTTCGGGTAGTAGCTTGAACGAGAAGGGACCCATTCCTCATTAACGTGACTGGGGAGGGCTCAATTCCCAAAGCTTTTTCAAGTGCATCTCTAAGAATTATGGTTCTTTTCTCAGTAAGAGCTTTGGAGGTGGTGGATCGCAGTAAGTATTACATCGGGAATGTTGTGTCAGCTGGCAGTCCCGGAGGGGGAGCAGCATATGGAATAAACAATTGAAAACGACTAGACGGGGGGGGGGAGCACCTTTTCTTGGTTGCCCCGACCGTTTTAAATGATGTGTCAGCTGGCAGTCCTCCGGAGGGGGCAGCATATGGAGTTAAAATTGAGAACGACTAGAACTGGGGCACCTTTGTGCTGTCTCCGACCATTTGGGTACCTGGACGAGAGGCAGCAGCACCACTGCTGGGGATAGACAGAGTCCCCAGGTGAAGTAGAGGGAATCACGGCATTAATATTCGAAAAGCATTTCAGAAGAGTAAGTCCATTAATCAGTGTTGGTTCGGTAATCGTTATATATATATATATATATATATATATATATATATATATATATATATATATATATATATATATATATATATATATATATATATATATATATATATATATATATATATATATATATATATATATAAACTTTCTTTTAACGTGTTCTATCTCCCTTTTTCAGAGGGTAACACGGGGGGACTACAGGAAATCGAACTTTAAGGCCGGCTATCCCAAACCAGCGCCACCAACGTGTTCGCAGTCGAGTTTTAATTCTTGCCCCCAGGAAGATAAAACTCCAACTGCTATGCGGAGGATTGAACCAGCGTCCTCTCGCATGAGAGTCGGCGAGTCAACCTCCTACGCCAAGGCGTATATATATATATATATATATATATATATATATATATATATATATATATATATATATATATATATATATATATATATATATATATATATATATATATATATATATATATACCTTCTCTATATATACATATATATATATATATATATATATATATATATATATATATATATATATATATATATATATATATATATATATATATATATATATATATACTCGTAAATTGTATATAAAAATTGATTGTATTTAAAAGTGATCAATTTAAGAGGCATTATAATTGTGTATAAAAGTGTGGTAACGAGGGTCGAGTGAATTAATATTATGTAAATTAAGTAGGCGAAACCTTTTTTCAGGTATCAATAAGAAGAACAAGCACACTGTAGTCTAAACATACCTTGTTTTAATGAGAGCGATTTCGCCTTTTAAATCAAGACTACCAAAGGAATTGATATAGAGAGGGAGAGAGAGAGAGAGAGAGAGAGAGAGAGAGAGAGAGAGAGAGAGAGAGAGAGAGAGAGAGAGAGAGAGAGAGAGAGAGAGGACATATGTTTATATATATATATATATATATATATATATATATATATATATATATATATATATATGTAGTTATAATTGAACGCGAGTGTTTACTGATAAATGCGAAAAACGGTTAAACACCAAACTTGATAATGAAACGTAGCTACAAC
>JABUQX010120433.1:45000-53029 GCA_015478945.1 Trachelipus rathkii | reverse complement strand
TAACCTCTACTTTTTTCACCTGAAGAGTGGTGTATCACATCTTACGGTAAATTTGATGCAGTTCACTCTAAAATTTAAGTATTGTATTAAAACTAAACATTTAAATTTAAAATAATAGTTGTAAAAATTTTTGTACGTCTTTTTTATCTAAAGTTGAAAATATTAGAATTCATATTTCAAATAAAATACCAATGCAAAAAAAAAGTAAAAAAAAAAAAAAAAAAAATAACGAAAACCACAACTTCTTGGGTTTTTTTCGTGGCTGTAGGGATGAAGTATCACAGTCGAATAGTCTTCAGATTATCGATATCGCTAATATTTCTTATAACCGATTTTTTTACCGGTTATCAACCTTTTCGATATGATACACAAAGTGTACATAACCAATTTTTTAAAAAGCAATGAAACTTGCAGAACACTATTTTTAGGTTACTATATAATAAAAAAAGAATACATAATATATGATATATTACTTATCATATTAATTATATACATAATATATACACTAATATATAATATATATATATATATATATAGTATATATATATAAAATATATGATATATATTATATATTAATATATATAATAATATAATAATAATAACAATAGTAAAATTTCATTGTGTCACAACGTCTCCATCAAGCATATATTATAATATACTATATAATATACATAATATATATATTGCTATTGTTCGTTTATAGAAATTCACAAACGGAGGAATATATAAGTATATACGATATACTATCATTATATATATAATATATAATATAATACTACTATCTATATAATATATATAATATATATATATCCTACTATATATACTATATATATATACATACAATGTATATATTATATATATAATTATATATATATTATATATATTATATATATATTACTATACTAATTACCATATATACTATCTATATCGTATATAAGGGCTATTCCCAGGGATTCTACTCCGTAAAAATGTTTTCAAATTTCAACAGAATATACCGATATTAGTTTAAACTTAGAAGTAATCATTTCAATCCTTGACTCAATAAAACAATTATTATTTTTACAAATTTAAAAAAAAGGATTTCTTTTTCATTTTTTTATACTCCACATCGAACTGATAAAAATAGTGGTTTCAAGCACTCTTATTATCAAATTTATTGGACTGTTGTTTAGTTATGGAAGGAATCACGATCCACTTAACGTTTGAAGATTTTACTATGAATAAAGTAAAGTTGGTTTTTAGCTATATATGTTTTATATCAGATTGACTATGTTTCGCCACTAGTCCATCTAGGAGACCGTATGGACTAGATATATGATCCAATCAATATATTGTTGCGCAATTAAAGAAAAAAAATAATACAACATACATTTTTAGATGGCAATAAGTGCAAAAATCCGATCACCCATGTTCTTCGACCATATGACGTATTTGGTACAAAAAAAAAAAACAAAAAAAAAAGACGGACAGACAAGGGACACCATCATGGACCGATCCATAATAGTCTCAAAAAAAACTTACAATAGGTACAGGAAAAAGCGAATGACACTTTGTTGAATCCTAGCAAAAATTTTATTGCGAAAAACTGATAAATATTATATATAAAAAAAAATAATCACATCTCTAAATACCTACAATAGCTACAGCCCAAAAGAAATACATTTGTTGAATCCTTCTACAATTTCAGCCTTAGGAAATCGAATAAAACAAATAACACTAAATAAATAAAATTAAATCTTCAGCTGTACTATATATAACTATATTATATAATATATCATAATACTATTAATAGTAAGATATCTATAACGTATCTATATAGCTATATATATATATATATAATATACTATATATATCTATATATACTATATATATGAAATATTTACCTATATGTCTATAGTCTTTATGATTTACAACTAACGAAACCATAGAGTAGACAGCAAAGTTATCAGCTGTCGGTGTCTCTCGGCCTCTAGGTGGAGCAGAGGGACGACCGGGGGGATTTCGTCCCCCTTTGTCCCAGATTGCTCGACCCTCCTAAAAATTGAAGTTCATGGAAACTTATATTTCCATTATCTAGGCCTCGAGCCGATGAGACTGAGGGGGGATAAAGCCCCTTATGTCGTCCACCTAGGTGCCGGGAGCACCCCGACAACTGATATGTTATGCTGTCTACTCTAGGTGGGTCGTTAGCGTTTTTAATATCATTAAAACGAACTATATATATATTATATATATATATTATAAGATATATACTAAATACTTCATAAAGAGCAACTATATAGTAACTATATATAATATAACATATAATACTATACTCAATTATATATATATATATTACTATTATATATATATACATATATATATAGTAACTAATAAATATATTATAATCATATATATATAAATATAATTATATATATATTATATATATACATATAATATAATACATATAACTATATATAGTATATATATTCCTCAAACTATATATAATTATAATAATATATAACTAGATATTTATACAATTATAATATATACTATATATCATATTATAATAAATAATATAATATAATAACATATTATGATTATATAAATATATATTACTATTATATATATTTATTATGAGATATGTAAGAAATTATATTATTATATACTTATAAAATAGTACTATATTCACTATATATATATATAATATATATATTATAATTATATATATATATTTTTTAAAATATTATAATAAATAATATAATATATATAATATTATGATATATATATACTTATATATATATTATAGTAGTAATAATATGATACATATATATACAATACTTATATATATATATATTCATATATAGTTATATATTAATATATATATTATTATACTACTATATATTGGAAAATATAAAATTTAAAAATATATATATATATATATATTATAGTACCTAAAATATATTACTATATTAACCCACTACACCATATATATAATATATATATATATATAGACAATATATACACATATATAATATATACATATTATTTCTATATATATAGTTATATATATAATTTATATATAGTTTTATATATTTTTCATCTATATCATATAATATAATTAGTACTATAATGCACATTGAAAATGCTTAATATTTAAATATATATATAATAATAATATATATTATATAATACTAATATAGATATGTTTATATATAATATATCTGTCTTAAATATATATAGTATTTTTATATATAAGATAATATTATATTATATATATTTAATATATATAATATATAATATATATATATATAATATAGTATTATATATATATACTTATATCATATATCATATAATATATATAACATATATATATATAAGCTAATATAATCAATATATATACTATATATAATATATAGTATATAAAATATATTATCATAAGTGAATATATATATTATATATTAATTTGAGTTTAGAATGTCATAACAATCATTGATAATTGTACAGATATATCGATTATCAAAAACAAATAATTAATGCGTAAATCTAAAATAAATAATCTCACGAAAAAACCTTCAAGGATAGTGAATATCCCTTAAAAAAGGAGGAAATTTAGCCATTTTATAATTTTTCATTAACTTTTTTCATATATATACTACATATATATAATATATATAATTATTAATTAAAGTAAATGACATTACTTATTAAAACTATTATATTAATACTATAAAGGATAGTAATAAGAATATTATATATAAATATATATATATATATATATATATAATATTATATATAATATCGATAAGCGTATACGACTAGAGATATCGTTAGATACTTTAGCCACATGGCCGTATCAAGATATATTTGTGAAAACTATAAAATTAAATATTGTTCGTCATTTTTTTAAAAAAAAAAAACTAAAGAAGACAATATTAATAATATCATATATGCAATATTAAGTATATATTTATATACGTATAATAGGTAAAAATTTTATATTATATATTAAAAAGATAATTCATATATATATACGAATAAAATAATATAAAGTATATATATATCATATACATCATATACATAAATATATGAGAAAAATAAGAATTAGAAAAATCACATATTTTTTAAATAAAAAACTTAAAGAATTTTCCAATACCATTTGTGTAAATTGAATGTTAATGTTATAGTTTTAATACACTATTTGCTATTGAATTTTATCTGCCACATCAGTTCAACAAAGAATCATTAGGAAGCTCTGAATCTACAGTTATAAGAATATCTTTCTCTTGGACTTAAGCACGACCACCTCTGGCTGTTTTTCATCTCCTCTTTACCATTTGTCTCCTTTTTTAGGTTTTTGTACTTTAGTTTTCTTTAGAAAGCGCAACAAGTCTCCAGTACCTCCTATATTTTTTTATTTTTCAAGCTATATTCTTGAAGCATGGTAATCAATTAATTACTTTAGATATTTTCTTGAAGGTCAGAACGTCATTGTAAATTTAATTTTCGTTTTTTGTTACTTGCTCTTTATAATACAACAATTGCTGCTACGAGTATCAGATCTTGAAAAGTTTTTTATGAAAAGTATTAAACATAGAAATGAATTAAGTTTATGTTACAGTACTAAGCATAAATATTTTCCCATACCAAAATCAAAGTGCTCAATATGTCCACCATATGATGCACGGCATATGTCTGTACGGTAGTCAAATCCGAGCATGTCTGCATGCGAGGATGTCTGCATCCACTGCTTCACGGCGCTTGTTTATGCGTATCTTCGCTTTTCGCGCTAATGTAGGGGTAAGCGAAGGTCCAGAAACACACAATGCCTTAATAAGACCCCACAAAAAGAAGAAATCACAACACCATCAAGATCCGGAGTAAATGGAAGGCCAATGGACATGCTATTATACTAAATTCGCCAGATCCCGAAAACGGACCGAGTCCCAATGCGTTCGTTTAGGTAAACGCGATTGTATACAAAAAAAAAATCTCGAACAGCGAAAGCTCTCAGATGTGCCTGAGTAGTACCTATCACATGTCTTTGTAAGGATGCATTGTAGAATTCGGTGCTCATCTCTGTGTGGGAAAACCAGGTTTCCTAGAGCAATTCAAGATAGTGATTCTCTTAACTAGTAAGAGACCGATATGAAACACAAAGTACAATCAAAACAATATTGAGTTCTAGATATGATTTAATATAACAATCGTGATTATCAACAAACGCGTGAATGCACTAGTCCAAACTTTTCCAAGATCGATCTCCTAACCAACACTTATAAAATCCCAATAGATTATTTAGTCGCATTGAAGATATATCTGAAAAAGCTTATTTACCATTATGCGACATTAGATTATCAGAAATATTACCCTCCCTGGTGGTTTCTTGATTAACCTTACTACTTGCATTTACGGCCCTTAAGCCATTGCTCTAATATGATTTCTACTTATTTCACATTACTCTTCCATTAGAAAAAAAAATACAAAATATGTTATAGACTCACTTTACTCTACACAGAAATGTGATTTCGCTCACTCTGAAATATTCTGATAAGCATCATGTGTGATGAAAGATATCTTGTTCGTGAATATTTCATACGAAAGCATAATAGAAATAAACCATTTGAAAACTAAGAAGTACTAATACAGAATCCAAACTCTAGCAAAAGGTTATCTAACCATTTAAACTTTGTAAAATTACCAGAATGAGAATATCTCTGTTTCTATTCACGGATACAGAAACTTTAAAGGTCTGCCATAAAGATGATAATATTTTAAACATGCAATATGCGAAATTTCCTTGTAAACTATTCACCGTAACGGTTCGAAAAGCTGTCATCAAGGTTAGTAACCAAGCTTCTAATCCTTCATGATTTTTGTCGATAGTAGAAATCGAGAAGAGATTTATTCGTGTCAGAATGAAATCCAAGAAAGGCAACTAAAAAAATATGACTCCAAGACAGTCACACACATAAACAAACAAGCGGGAGGGTTGTGGAAGTACCGAAACAACTTCCTCCGCGCAGTGAGCTCAGGTGAGCCCGCTTTTCTTGATTAAATTGCATATATTATATTAATTATAATAAATATATTAGAAACTATATAAACTATATATATATACTATATATAGTATATATAAATACAACCATTACTATATTTTATATAATAGTACTATATATATACTATATAAGATTATATTATATAATATATAATATATATATACAATATATAGATATATATAGAGAGAGAGTAGAGAGAAGTAAGAAAAGAGAAAGAGATGACATAGTTACAAAGGAGCCAAAGATGTTCTTGAACAAGCATATTTCCTTATTAAAATATACATATTAATTCCAACAAACGAATCGATTGCATATATCGGTATGCATCCACGTATAAGGACAAAAAAAAATACTGTAAAATAATTTAACATAAAATCCTGAAAATGGAGTTGCATATGAATTGTATTTTGAAGAAATTAGCTGGTTTACCCCATTTTCCAAAATTTGGGCCCGCGAATAATCTCTGTTGTCGCCTCATCAATAATGCCAAATTTGATACCAGTTTTCTTAAAGAGGACCTCAACAGAAAACTTTGTACAAAAATTTGAGCAATTTGAGAGCATGATGAGGTTGATTTACTCCCTCTATCGCGCCCCAAATTTTATTGAAAATTGGTACTTAAACTATTCTAAATTGTAATTTGCTCATTTCCTCACTTTTCTCTTAAGGTTATTATTTGCTAAATTTACGTAAAATATATTTTAGATAGCTTTACTTCAGAAGAATAAAGAATGATACCACACACTATGCCAAGCGTTTCTCGAGCGAAGAATATGTAAATTGAAAAAGGAAATATTTGCTTGTTCAACACATCTTTCGCTCCTTTACACTTTTAAAAATTTATCTTTCTCTTGTACAGTCCCTCTCTATCTCAAAATATATAGTCTATTATCTTATTGGAGTTTATATAATTAATATGATTAATAGTATATACCTATATATATAGTTATATATCAGATATATTTATCTATTTTTCATTCACAATTTATATGATATGTATCCTCATGAGAAATATTAGATACTTTTACTAAAATTTATAGGTCTACAATAATGATATATGAGTTTATCAAGCTACCCAGAGCTCAACGCGAGGAGGAAGTTGCATTTCGACTTCCACCCAACCCTCCCACCAGCTTGTTTTCTTTAAAATCTAGTTCATAAACTGTCTTATGAAATAATAATTTTTTTAAATTTCTTTCTTGGATTTCATTCTGACACGAATATTTAATCTTCTCATTTTCTCACTCAATTACCTGAATTAGAAGCTTCGGTTACAAATCGAACAGCTCTCTCAACGTTCTGTGAATGACAAGTGAAATTTCGCATAATGCAGGTAAATATATTCATACTTAATGAGACTTTTAAAGTTTCTGTATCCGTGAATAGAAACAAAGAAGGATCTATCATCTGGTAATTTTACCAAAATATTAAATCGGTATAACCTTTGCTATGAAGTTGATTTCCGGTATTAGAAACTTCCTTAGTTCAAATGGTTTTTTCTCATTATGCTTTCGTACTGAAATAATTCACGAACAAGATGTCTTTCATCACACAGCATGCTTATCAGAATATTTTCAGAGTGAGCGAAATCAGCATTTCTCTGAAGTATACAGAGTCTATAATATTTTGTATTTTTAATGGTAGGTATCTTGAAAATGTAATCATATTGAGAACATGCCTTGGGCCGTAAATGCAAGAGTAGGTTTAATCAAGAACCAACAGGGAGCGTATACTCTGATAACTAATGTCGCTAGGGTAATAAGCTTTTCAGATATATTCATTTTAAAAACATACAATTTAGGGATTTTTATAACTGTAGTTAGCTATCGAGAATGTAATATTGGACCTAGCATTCTTTGAGATAGATTATTATATATCATACCAGATCAAATGTTTTTTTGTATTTTTTCATAGAGGCCACTGTTACAGGAATCACTTATCTTGATATGCTAGGAAACTGGCTTTTCCCACACAGATGACACCGATACAGA
>JABUQX010120433.1:22500-37500 GCA_015478945.1 Trachelipus rathkii | reverse complement strand
AGCTAATATATAATAAATAAATAAATAAAAGGAGGGGTAGGTATTCCAATAACTCACTACCTACCTAGGGGGTGGATAAATAATGAGAGGTATACGGGTAGTTTAAATATAATAAGTATAGGGTATATAGCCCTAAGGTAGCCTATACCTATGAGGTATAGAGCTACCTCTACCCTAGTGAGGCCCTATGAGTTTATTTATTATTATATTAATATATCCCTCATACTATATAGGGCCTATATTGTATTTATAATGATTACAATACCACTTACCAATGAATGATAAATATATTTACCCGATATAATAAGGAATTATTTAGTATGACTAGGGAGTTTAAGTAGGGGCCCTTTAAAGATAATAATAATACCCTCAGGTGGAGCGAGATAGGGGTATTTTTAGAGGGGCTGTGATATTAGTCGGAATAGTAGTCACTACGTATTGTGGTAATATTATGAGGGAACGTTAAATATTCTACGTTAGTCTCTCAGGGGAAGACCCTAGTAGAATAAAAATATATAAAAGAATTATAAAAAACGTTTATCAGGGTTACGCGTAGGTAGGTAGGTATTTGGTAGGCAGTATACGGGGCTCCGTCATATACTAGGGGAAGGGAAATAATATATAGTGATAGCTACCTACCCCTATACGTGAGTAGGGGTGATCAGCTAGGCAGTCCACCCCTAGTCAGTGATAGCCCCCGGGTGAGCTATATAATTATTATAGGGGCTAGCCATATATATTATTAAAATACCCCCTACCCCTATATACATTTAAAAAAAAAATAATCACAAACACATATTTTAATAAATTAATATATATATTTATATAGTTATTATTTTAACAGTAGTATTATACGAAGATATTATTTAGTAGGGATTTCCGATATAAGGGTAGTGAGTAGGTAGAAAATCCGGGGTATCAGGTATTATAATTAATATATAATTTAATATATATATTATTATATCTTAGGTATGCGTGATTCGGCCGAATATAAAAAATAAGTATAACTAGGGTCAGGGTAAATTATACCTACCCTTGATTAATAAATATGGAGCGTGGATGATGATGCAGTAATAATAATTCGGGTTATATTATTATATTTTTTATAATAAAAACTCCCTATATAATATATAATAAAATACCAATAATAACTACTCACTATCAAAAAATAAAATTATATAACTATTCGGAATTATATTCTACTATAGTTCCACTACTATGAGAATAATAAATGAGTATGATGATTTATTTTATTCCGTATATTACCCTTTATTACGGTATCATAATAATAAATATAAGATATTATTATTATTCGATGTCGTATTTTATTATTATTATTATTCACAGGGCGAACTAATATCCCCGTAAAGCGGGCTAGAAGTGGGTGACGGTGCAGCTGACCTCTAATTACATTTTCTCTTCATCTCGTCCCACATTCCCACGATCTCACTCCATTCCTATTCTTAATCTCTCAGCCAACAACCATACCTAACTATTTCTTCCACTCTCTTCTCCTATGCCCTCTCTCCTCCAACATTTTCCTTTATTCCACTCCTCCATTCCACGCTTCTCTTGGCTCCCTCCAATTACGCTCTACCATTCCTTCCCCTCCGGTGCTATCCACAAACTCTGCCATAACCACCCTCTATGCTCCTCCTTCTCGTCGCTGTATGTCTATATCCATACATTAAACATTCCCTCAACTCCGCTGGCGTTCTCATCCAAAATACCATTCTTTTGGCCATCTCTATCAATTACGTCTAACTACTTATACCCCTATTTCGGCTATAATCCTTCTTCTGCGTACTTTACTAAACCCACAAACACGCTCTCAACACTTTTCATCTACAAACACTTATCTAATATTCTTCTTGAGAAACTGGCCAACTGCATTTCAACTCTCCTCACCTCGTCTTCCCCGAGCCGGCGCCCAAATATAAAGTAAACCGGCTTTGTATTACTTCAAAGGTGTTTGGTCAAACCCGATAACTTATCTTGAGTTTATGGGTTCGATACCAAGTTCCTCCTCCCATAACACATACATCTCCCCTTCCAATTTACCACTCATATTGCTCTCATTTCCTTTCTCCTACACATAAGATGATCGTATCCTTCCTTCATCCCTCCTTCCGGTTACTCCAAATCCATCTCTTTTCGTAAATATCTTGAAAAGCCCTTTACTTTTTCTTCCTAGTACTACAGCCCGCCCCCTACTCTAATTCCATCATAGAGAGCGTGCGGAGTCCTCTTCATCTGTTTCCTCTCTCAAAACAACTAACACTTTTTATTCTACCTGACGTTCTATTCTTTAAGACTCTCTTTTGTCCACACACCTCTCTTGCGAGAACTCCTTACACCAAAATACTACAAACCACTTCTGAAAATCACTATCGCCAACCAAAGGTAAGTATACATCCGCAAATAAGACATCCATGCTACTCTACTTTCCATTCTGAATAGACGCGCCCGTGCCATCGAGTCTCCTACCCTATCCCCTACCCCTTATCATTCCTCTGCAAACACTCAACTCTACATAAATAAATTGAAAAGCCACGGCCGATCATTGACAAACATCTCGGGTGCTCAACCCTCTCTCCACCTCCAAATCATCTCACTCTCCGCCTCCTAAAGTCTAAACTCTTCACAACACATTACATGCTATGCCTATAAAAAGGCCCACTATACCTATTACCTAAATTATACCCACAACTCAGGTTCCTCCAGCCCCTCCATAAATTCAACCACCATCTTCAACTACTATCATAAATATGCTTGTCTCCAGATCTAGGAAAAACACCCGGATACGACATATATATATATCCTTTCGTAAACCATTATTACTCGCACAAGGAGACTCTTCATATGTGAATACTTGATCCACATCGAGATCCCGAAATCTTTTCCCATCCTAATCTCTCCTATGGGTGCCATCCAATTCCCCTAGGTGTATCTCTCCGTTGAAAATCCTCTACCCTACCTCAATTAGTATTCTCCCAACACTTTCAACCTACTTACACTCAACACAAGACAAATACCTCAATAATCCTCACCCACACCCTCCATCTCTATCCCCTGTTCTCTTTATACAGCAGGAACCAAACAAACCATCACCTACCCTTCAATCTCCCATAATTGGGAACCTCTTCGTGTGAGCACACCGTGCCAAGCAATAAACTAATATATAACCTGTTAAGCCATTCCGTCCAGCGAACCCTCTAGATATGGCCTCCCGATCTTGATATCACACCTGTTCCATTACCTCTCACCACCCATCTAGCAACCTGTGGACTGTGTCCTATTTATCCATTTTGTTCAACAGCCCCCCCCCTGATATAATTTTCTTCTCATTTTTCATTTCCATAATCATCACTTGTCGCCGTCCCGTCGTCACCTCCACCTCACCTCCGGACGAGACGGCTGCTGATTTTCGTTGTGTCACCAGACACCGGGTCGTTGGTCAAGTATTCCTCTAAAAGGCTCATCTCCCCCCCCATCTGCTTTTCCTTATCTAATCACCCCACATCATAATCACCCTCCTATACATTCCCCAATCCCATCACTTAACCTCTTCCCCATAAACCCACTCCACTCTTCTTCTTTATTATATTTACTATCTTTCCAGAAAATTATTTTAGCTAACCGCGTGGTTTCAAAAATTTTCTGTTCACTTTTTCTACTACCATTCTTATTATTTTGCATTTTCTTCTTCGCAGTTCAATACCACACGCGCCTCTTGCTGCTAATCCACTCATAAACCACTCTAGTATTCCTCCCAGCTTTCCCTTATCTTTTTTGATGACCATTTCACGATAGGACCTACTTTTTTTCTTTTTCACCAAATCTTTCACCTTCCTCATTCCACCATTCAACTTCCTATTGGCCGTGCTTTTGCTACTTGCTGCGCCACTTAGTGCGGCACTCCGCTTAGTCCTTCTGGCCGTTACTTGGGTTGTGATGTCGCTGGCGTAGAATTACTCTTTTTCCACTGCCTGTCCTCCCACATGCGCCTCGAGTGTGTGCCGGTCCCTCGTCACGTCCCGTCCAGCCCGTATCCACACGAGTAAACCCCTCCAGAGATCTCTCTCTTAGCGACGAATGTCTCATCTAATTTTTCCCACCTTGAATGACTTCTAGTGTTTCCGATATATTTTTTCTACAGGTTTCTCTTAATCCTGTTACCTCTTCCCCGTACCCGGATTATTCAGCCTGAGCACCACTCCACAAATACGTGATCAGGTGAGGACCGGAGGCGCTAGAACCTGCCCCGTAAAAGTGATGTAAAATGAGTATTCCCAGGGCTCAGGCGGGGTAGGGGTAGGTAGGTAAGGGGATAAAAACCCCCAACTACCGGGTATAGGTAATAAGGGGGGTGGGCGTTCCCCCCCCTTTATTATTGAATAAATATAATAAATAATACATAAGTAGATAAAAGAGATAGTTATATAAAAGCAATATTAATTATTATGGGCAGGTAAATAATTATATATATATATATCATGTATTAATGTATGACCGCCACTAAGAATAAATAAAAAAACCAAAAAAAGTATAGTGGACCGAAAAGAAAGTGAGGGGGAAAAAAGAAGGGTAGTAAAATAAGGGTAGTATATATAAGCAGTAGTAGTAAGAGTAGTATATAACGTAGGCGGTATAGTGAGTATAAGTATATAAATGTATATGAAGCGGATAATGTTTATATGTGAAGGAAAATAAGGGGGAAGGAGTACAAAGGTGGAGGGAGTAGTATACTAAAAAAAGCGGAAAGAATGTAAGTGAGGGGTAGAAGGAGGGTATATTTATATATTATATATATAATGACCAGCGGTACTGATCTTGTTCAGAAAGTAAATGGATTAATGATCTGCTCAAAACAGGGGTCAATCAATTTATTTCTAGAGATAAAAGATAGTAGCCTGCACTTATCTTTTTGTATAGAAACTGGGCGCCCCTATATTACGTATAGGTGTCGTGACGGGCGCTATAGGCTAGGGGAGCCCTTAGCGTTATTATATATATGAGTGAGCTCACTATAGTGATATTTATTTAGCCGATACAAATGATTAAAAGATAATTATTTCATTGATCTGTTTAAGAAACAGAGATCGACCCATTTTATTGATAGATGAATAAATATGTAGCCAAACTGATCAAACTAATCTTATTATTACTTTTATTTAATTGTTTTAATACTTTTAAATTATTTTTATTTATTTAATTTATTTATTATTTCATTATTATTAGTATGATTAGCTAATTTTATATGTTATTATTATATCAAAAATAAATTAATTATTTTCTTTTGTACAATTTTTTTATTAAAATTGTTAATAAATTTTTATTATTAATTTAAATAATATGAGTGTTAGTTTATCGGTTATTTTTAGTATTCCTGATATTAGGTATGTCAGTTTAGTCGAGTTTTGGTTAAGTGTGCTTAATGTATTTTATCGGGGGGAATTAATTTAATTTAATAGTTATTATTATATTTAGAATATATTGATTTTTATTATATTATTATTGATTATATTATATATTAATTAATTATTATAAGATTATTAATTTTTTAAAAAGTCCCGTATTTATTATATTATTTATATTATTGTTAGAAATAATACTAGACGAACTGAGCGCGCTGTCTTGGAGTGTCACTGATCAGATCAAAATACTCCCTCCTTACTCCCTAGCACTCGTCCCCCCCATGTTAGTTAGTGCAGGTGAGCTCTAAGGTATTATTATTATTATTAATATTATTTTACTTATTTTTATTTTTTTAAAATTATTATATATTTATGCATTATTATTAATATTATTATTATTTTTACCAGTATTATTGATTACTATTATTTTTTGTTATATATGATTCTCTAAAGTATTATGTGAAGTTATCAAAGGTTATTCCTTAAAAATTATTATTAAATAATATTAATATTAATAATAAATGTATGTAGGACTGATTCTGTTTTTAGGTGCTTATTGGCATATAAATGATATTATATATTATCATTAATTATTATAAATCCCATATGATTGGATTATGTAAATGTGATATTTATTAACATGTGTCAGTATAAAATATGGAGTGTAATTTTTGAGTGCAACATTATTATATATTTTTATATATTATGATTATTAGATTAGGGTTATATAATTTTAAGTTATAGCAAAAAAGCCGGGATGAGTGGTATTTTTATTATAATGATTGGATTATTGCGGATTTATGTAATTGCGTCATTTAATAATAGGATGTACGAGTATGGAGCTAGATATCGTGTGATCGAGGTATTATATGGATTATGTATATAAATGGTGAGGTGGATTATATATATATTAATTATTAAATAATATAATTAATTATTATTATTATTTATAATATTATGTATTATTAATATTATTAATTAAGGGGAAGATGTTAATTAGGATAATTATTATATTATTAATTATATATAATAGTTATAGTAATTATATTTGAGTGTGGGATGGTAATTTTAAAATTAAATATAAGTAATTGGATGTAGGAGGTTTTACTGGTGAGATTAGGTGGTATTGAGGTATGTAATGCTTTTTCACTAAATAACAATGAATTAATGTACGTGATTATTATCATCACAGATGATCATTGTTATGCAGTACTTTATTATTAATTATGTGCAGTTGAATTGATTATTTATGCGATGTGGGAACCACCCTTATTCCCTTAATGTGATTATGTAATTATTATTATTAGCTGCTATTATTTTTAAAATCTATTATCATTAGTTTATTATTATTATTATATTATTAATTATTAGTTAGTTTTAGTGTGTGTGGGTGTTTTGGATTCTTGATTACTTGATTTGAATACAAATTAAGATGGTAGTGTTATTATTATTATTATTTATTAGGCTACCAACGATGGAGAGAAGTGAATGTGCATGTATATAGATAAGTGATGCTAGAGAGTTTAATTAGTTATTGATAAATATTATTTTAAGATTATTATGTATTGTTCTAATTATGTGTTATTTAAATTTATATTTATTATTATATTAAAACTAAGTTCATATATATATGTATTTATTTATGTTTTTTTTACTTTATTATTTAGATTATTATTAATAGTGTTTATATTTTTCTTCGAGAATATATTATCTCTGGATTAATTATTATTAATTGAGTAGCCTGAGTTTCTCGAATTTAAGATGCAGATTAAAATTTAATTATTTAAATCTAATAATATAATATTTTATAAATTAAACATATATTATTATTATTATTAATTAAATATATTATATAATTATTTAATATTTTATTATTATGTCTATTTTATTTATTTTCTCTTACTCTATTGTTGAATTAGATTATTGTTGTTAATTATTATTAATAAATAATAATATATACTTCATTATTATTAACATAACTATTAGTTTACCAAGGCGGATATAATAATAATAATTAAAATATATATTAATTATTAATTAAATATATATATTATATATTAATATATATTATTAATTATAATTATTAATTATATAATATAATATTAATAGTATTATTAATTTTAATTATTATAATATTTTATACTTTTTTATCTTTATTAATTTCATATATTAATTCATTAAATTAAAATTAATTAATTGTTAATATTATTATAATTATTAATTATTAATAATATTATTATATATATAATTAAATATTATTATTAATATATATATAGATATTTAATATATTATGCACTTAAGATATTCATAATCATTATTATGATTATTAAATAATTAATTAATTATTAAATATTAATATAATTAAATATATTAATTAATATTATTATATATATATATATTGTTATTTAATTATATTATTATAATAATAATAATAAATATTATATTCATTTTCGTATTATACTTATTTATTATTATTTTAAATTAATCCATTATCTATTATTTATTATTCATTTTAATATTAATTCCGTTTTTTTCTATTTAATTTATTATTATTAAATATTTATTTTTATTTGTGTTGGTATCTTTGGTCAATATTAAATATAATATATTATTTTGTTATTATATTATTAACCCAATTATTACTTCTGATTAATATTTCTCTATTTTAACTATAATTTTTTTATTAATTTATTGAAGTATTTTATATTACCATCTCTTTGTTATTATTTTATTAATTAAATTCTCAATTCCAATGTTTATTATTATAAACTTTTTAGGATTAATAAATATTCAATTATATGATTGAGTTATTGTTTATTATTAGGTCAGCCATCCAGAAAAAAGACAACATGCACGTTAATAATTAAAAAACCATATAAAACAAAAGATACAGGGTAAATAATCAAAATAAAAAAAATTTAATTACAGAGAGCACCCATTCTCATATACCACTTGCTACACTAAAAAAATAACAACGCTGGGTATGAAAGCATTTAAGGACCAGTTGATATAGAAAATTTTGGGAGAAACTTGTATGAGTATACCGTGTTCGTGGGGGACAAGTGGACGGCAAGGAAGCTGCGCCAATCTGTACTTTCGAAGATAGAAGCACGCAAAAGTACAAACTGCTCTGATTTTTTCTTTTTCCCTTAACTAAGCAACGTCCCACCTGGGTAAAACAAAGAACACTGGCAAGAGTACGGGAGTTTACTCAGTGTCTTCTGTGATCTATTGTGATGATTTCAAATATTTGTAATAGGTTTCTGTGTCACAATTAGTAGAGCGTCTCTGTCCGCGTGTCCGTCTACGGACATCGAATCCCCATAAAAAGGGAAAAAATACAAAAGCAATAATATTAACATTTTTTCGTCGCATAGCAGGAGTAAAAACTATTTGCAAGGCTTCTTCGCGATCGGTTTCGCACATTTATGAAGCTCAGAAAATTGGTTTTTTGCGAAGGGTTGATGAAGACTAAGCAAGACCATAAGGTTGTATGAGTAGACATTAAAAAAACGATACTATTGTCTCTATGACCTCATTAATGTACAAATAATATAGAGTATTTTAATTGTTTGTTATCTCATAATATAATATATTCGAAATAATATAATTTTTTTTATAAGTTTCACTCCCACATGAATTGACCATTTCTTAAAATCAAAAATGATATATATAATTCATAATCCCATGATAGCTGTATTATAAGTTTAGAGTTACAATAGCAGTGGATGCTCTTCCGGAGGCTGGACCTTATATATTTATTATATATTATTATATGGTTTATTTATAATATTATTATATATTATTATTATTATTATTATTTATTATTATTATGCTTCCTTACGTGATTAATTATAAGTAATTAAAACTATTTATAAAAGATTATCATATAATGGCCTATTATAACATATTTTTAAATTTTAATTTATTTTAAATTATACATTTTCTTTTGTAAATTCTTATTTTATTACATAGACTTAATTATGATTTTATTAGTTGAGAATGTTATTAATTATTATTATTATATATTGATAGATAAATATATTATGTAATTACTTCATTTATTATTTTAACTAGTTTAAATTAATCTCCTTATTTTAAATATATGATTTTAATATGAACTAGGAGGCAATAGTCTGGACCTATAATTCCATTTGGTGAACTATTATAATTTGCGAATCTTGTACTTTGCTTTCATTTACTAATTATCTACTGTTTATTATTAGATCTTAATAGTCAAATGATATAAAATATATATAACCCTACTTTACCTCAATATAAACCAACGGTATGAGTGAGTATAGTAAACACCAAAATAATGATTATAATATACTATATATAGAATATACCTTATAGGAAAATCACCTACCTAAAAAAATAAATTTAACTATCTATTTTATAAAATAACTATAAGGATATATTTAAAATAATAATATATAATATATAAACCTAGAATGTGGTAACTTAAAATAATAATAATATTATATAATTATATAATATATAACTTATGCATAACTAACTATTAATAGTACCTTATATAAGTTTTCTATTATATTTCTTATTTGAACTTATCTTAATATTTATAATACTATTAACGAAATAAAAGTAATAGGTTGTAACACACAAATCGATAGACAAGAACAAGTATTTTTATTGGAATTGATTTAGATCTATTATTAACATGTTTGTTGTTTGTTGTAGGAAGGGTGGTGTGGAATTTAAAGGTTATTTATATTTCCCAAGTCATATATAGACATTGATAGAACACTGTGTGAAAAAGGTGAAAGCAGATTCATAAAGACATGCCAAAAGTTTCGTACAGTTAAACAAGCCAACAAACAATTAATATAGATATAGACCTTTTTAATTTAAATGACAAGTTTATTTTAAAGGCTCTTTGCTCATTATTATTACACAATAATATCCAATATTTACTTATGTATAAACAATATTGGAAGAGTTCCTTTCACGGTTTTCGCATATTTTGTTAAGCACAATCGTCATCGGAACTATCCTCTTTAAAAAAAGACCACATTCATATAATAGCTCAGTTGTAAAGAGTCAAATAAATTCCTAAAACGAAATTGCAAATTAACAAAGAGTTGAAAAGCGCCAAGGACCCTATGTATTTTGTTTGATGACTAACCTAATAATTAATAAATAAAAAAATAACTTCACAACATTCAAAGACAGTGTTATAAAGTGACAGTTTTAATTTTCTGCCTTTTTATTAAAAGTATGGCCACCTTCTCTGTTTTGAACTTATCGCACAATACCTGGGTTTATCCCTAACCAGGGGGTTTATTTTATAAATAAAAAACCATATTATTATAATAATAAAAGATAAAATACTGTTTTTAATATAGTAAATAAAATAAAAAAAAAAATTTATTGTATTATTAATTCTACACACCCAATATATATTTAGGAGTATAATAAATAAAATTTTATTATATATTTACATATTATTATTTAATAATTTGATTTTTCCAATTAATACGGGGTAGAATATTTATATTTACTTCATATGTTATTATATATTAAATATATATACATAAAATAGGGGTTTTCCCCTATTATTTATATTATACATTATATATTATTCCTAATAAAAAAAAAATACATTAAAACAAAATAATATATATTATATAAATATAATAATATACCGTATATATATATATATATATATATAATAAATACCTAAATGGGGGAAACTTTTAAGGGTGAGATAAGGAAAGGGGGTGAATAATAAATAAAATTTAGATATAACTTGTATTACCTACCCCATATATAAAGAAAACAAATATAAAAAATAATTAATATTAAAACCTAATTAATAATATGATATAATTAATTACCGTCAACCAATATTTATATATATTATACTTTAATAAAGGGGCGGTAGTGATAGAGCATTTAAATCTAAATAGGTAGATAATATTAAAAATATAAAATAAGGGGCTAATATTATCATCAAAATGATAAAATATTCACCTATATATAACAAGAATAAATTTAATATACCAATAAGTTTATATATATATTTAATATGTTTATATCCCCCTAAAGATACCGTAAAATAATAAAATAAAATACTAAAATAAATATAATAAATTAATAACAAAATAAATAGTTTATATATTAAAATATAAATAAGGTATAATAATATATATAATATATAATATTAATCATAATATTATAATATAAATATATATATATAATATATTAATAATAAATAAACCTACCCACTATCACAGGGTGAGTACCCCTACTATCCACCTTATATATAAACCCTAAATATTAAATCATTTCATTACAAAATACCAATCATACGTAATCTATGATGAAGCAATATCTGCACTGCAACACGTCAATTTCTTATCAAACGCGGGCATAATCATCACTCCATCATTAAGCATGTTTCCAATCGCACGAGTATCGTATTGGAAATTGAGAAACAAAAGTCCCAGGGGGTAGCGTCACTTGAGAGGACATAATGAAGACCAGATTCACAATTACCTAATCACTTTCTCTCTAACTTCAGCTCAAAACTACTCAGTTACTCGCTTTGTACCACTTTACGCCTTTCGACCCAGTCTTGTAAGGTAACCACATGCCACTACTAAATGAGGCTGAAAATATAAAGGAACAAAACTTGAAACTATCTGGAGAACCCGTTTTAAAATCTTATGTGAACCCTATTGAGTGGACCATAATAAATAATAACTATTGGGTTTATTATTTATTATTCATAAGTGAAAAATTTTCCTCACCAACCAGTCCACTAACTCGAATTATAATTGATCGTCCAAGCAGGATTCTCTCGTGGGGTACACCCTTAAACACGCAACTGCTTTTCACTTTGTGAGAATCACGATTATATTAAGTGAGCCTATGAGTATGTGATTTTCTTAATTTTTATTTTATTTGTTCTATTTTACATTGACTTATTGTTATTATAATTATTTACCCAGCTGGAATCCTTTCGCTGTGATATTCCGCCCGTTCTATTATGTATTTCATTTCGACCTACATGGTAATATTTGCATAAAACTGATTAATATCTTCATTTCTACCCGAACCCCATAACTCCCACATGACTTATGTGTATTCCCGTATAAATACATAACTATACCTATATGAACATTCTAAGTACTATACAGCCTACCTACCCCCTCTAATACATCTTCAGTAGATAATTTCGGTGAACTCGATACGTGTAATCTGTCCCCAATAAAATAATAAAAATCATTTTCAAATTAATAAATTTAATATACCCCAATAATAATAATGATAACTACAATGACAAAAAAATAATCCAAATAATATATATTAATGATTATAATAATATAATAATATATAATTAATAATAAACACCTATAATGGAGGGAAATATATAAATTATTATAAATAATAATATATATATATATATATAATAATATTAAATATATATTAATATATATAATAATAATAAATAAATAAATCTCACCAATCATAGTATAGTATCTATTCATTAAAAAACTCAACTTTATATATAAATATAATATACCTATCGATATGCGGAAGTTATAGGTTATAATATTATTAAATAAATAACCCTCTCTTTATAATATTAATATTACGATAATTCCTCATCAAAACTTATTACATCACCTATAGCGACAATTAAGCTAGAATAGAGTTAATATTAAAATAGCTAACACGTATTAAAAAGAATTAAGTAAGTGAGTTATCACTTTCAGTTATAAATAATATATATTTTGTTAATAAATGTGCTAAAAGAATAAATAAATAATCTGTTGTAAATATAGTTCCTATAATATATAAAATACATATATAATATATATACAATATCTAAAATTATAGATAAATATTTTAATATAATATATGATAAAATATTATAATATATTTTATTAATAAATTATATATAAATTATAATATTAATAAATTTTTGTAAAAAATATAATGATACATATATTCGTTTAAAATATAACATGATATCATATTATTTAGGTTAAATAAATATATATATAATTATTCTTAACAAAATATATGAAGCGTGATTGTATATAATATAAGTATGTGGAATAAACTATACTATAATAATAAATATGATAATATATAATAATAATATAATATACTATATATATGATATTAATATATATATTATATAGATTATATATATACTTATATATTATTATTATTAAGGTGAGTGACAAAAAGAATCAGATTTTGAGAGAGGAAAGTTGGAAAGACTTAGAAGAACTTTATAAAGAAGGAAAAGTTCGGTCGATTGGAGTGTCAAATTTTAATGTTCGTCACCTCGAATCTTTGTTAAGGTCTTCTTGTGTTGTTCCTCACGTCAATCAGGTTAGTTATGTGTGTAGCATTGACATAGGACGGATTTGAGACGGATCTGAGTCCAAAATTAGGTCACAAACATAAATAGATGAAGGATCAGAATAAGCCACGAGTCATTCCAGGATTTCAGGATTTGTTAAACTGGCGTATCCTAAACCTATCGTTGGTTAACAAGGACTCTACAAGGAAATTCCGGTTAATTGACGAGGATTAATTACTAAGGCTGAGACTCGTCAACCAGGAAAAGTGATACGGCAAAGTTGGAATTTTTAATGAAAGGACTATCGAATGGTATTCCTAGGAATTAACAGAAAAAAGAGGAAATTTTGGATGGAGAACTGGCAACCCAAAATAGGACATTTAAAAAATAAGGAAAACATTATAAATAATTATTTCGAACTATTTAAACAATTGGGAATTATTAAATAATATTAGTGATCTAGTGTTATAATTGCTAAAGGAAAATATATATACTTTTGGGTTTAGGAATATTTACGCATATATTTTAGAAATAGGTTTGGAAATAGGTTAGAATTAAGATTAAAAAAAACTCATATTTATTATTTCATTATTCATCATTTATTATATAAAAAAAACTGCGATTGCATGTCACTTATATCCTTTGTTTCTTCGTCAGTATCATCATCTGGGGACCTTTCAGAAGCAAACCTTGACCAAAGCAATTGAAATAAAAAGTCGGAAGGATCGAAGATATACAATAGTAGTAGACTATATATATATATAGAATATATATATAAGAAATTACGATATGTAATATATATATAGATATATACATATATATATTATATATACTATATATATATATTGTTATATAATATTATATATATATATATATATATTATATTATACATATATAATTTAATAATATATAGTATATATATATATATATATAATAATATATAATATATATAATACTAGTATATTATATATATATTATATATATATATATATATAGTATATATATATATATAGACTAGATTACTATATAAGTATTATTAATAGTAATATATTTTAAAATCAGGCTCAAAATATCAGGCATATTTTATATGTTCGGGTCATAGCCTCAGTTGTGCAATAATATAGATATATATATATATATTAATAGTATTATAGTAGTATTATAATAACTAATAGTTCATAGATCACTAGTATATAGTAATATATATAGTATATATTACTTATATACTATATATACATATAG
>JABUQX010120433.1:0-17500 GCA_015478945.1 Trachelipus rathkii | reverse complement strand
AGCATGAATGTGATTCAATTTGATTACGTTCCTTATCGTTCTAAGCCATGAGAAGTGTCTTATATATAAAAAATTATTTATAATAACATATACAATCTCCCTTCTCTCCATCTCTCTCTCTCTTTTCTCTCTCTCTCTTCGCTCTCTTCTCTTCCTCTCTCTCTCTCTTCCTCTCTCTTCTCTCTCTCTCTATCTCTTCTTCCAACATTAATTCGTTAAAAATCTGGATCGTACTACTTGTGATTTTTATTCTCTTCTCTCTCTCTCTCTTCTCTCTCTCTCTTCCTCTCTCTCTCTCTCTCTTCTCTTCTCTCTTCCTGCTTCCTCTCCCTTCTAGTCCCCCCTCTCCTCTTCTCTCTCTCTCTTTCTTCTCTCTCTCGCAGATATTATATTCGTAAACTTTAGGTTTAACTGCACCGTTGGCATATTATGAGTTTTTATTCAAATTATATATACTATATATATATATATATTATTACTATATATATAATATATTAATATATTTATCTATATATATTTATACTATTTTATTTATATATATTTATATTAAGATATATTATATGTATCATATATAATATATTTATACCATATATATATAGATATATATATTATATTTATATATCATAGATATTTATATAATATATAATAGATTATATAATATATAAATATATATTACTTATATACATATTTTTTATATAATTATATATATATATTAATCTTATATATATATATATAATTTTATATAATTATATATATCGATTATTTATATGAATATATATATATTTATATAATATAATTATTATATATGTGTACTATGTAATTCATAAATTATTATTAATTATACTATATATTTATGAATAAAAATAACATAAGACTTTAAAATATATATAATATATAGATTATATATATATATATATATATATATTATATATAGAAATATGAATTATATATATTTTATATTGATTATATTAGATATATATATATATATATATATACATACATACATACATATATATATATATATCATACATATATAAGTAAATTCAAAAAAAAAAAAATGAAGCTCACGTTATTATGAAAAGCATTTAGCCTCATGGAAAAGTTTTCTCATAAGAAAGTTGAAAAGCGTTTTGCAATTTGGAGAGACGAGAGTTCGGTTCCCGATATCTTCTGAAATGAAGAAAGCGACGCTAATGATCCAAGATCACGAGTTCCCTTCTACAGATTCTCTTCTTCCCTTCTTCAGATTTGTCCTTTATCTTGATTTAAACTGATCACAGCGAAAGACCTTCTCTACCTATTCTGCTTACTCGCGCTTCAAATAAGCGCCTTCTGCAGGTTTTGCTCTTATCAGAGGGAAGAATTCCTCTTCTTAGGATGGAACGAGTCTATTATAATTTCAACAAGATAAATGGAAGCTTTTCAACTAATATAGGAATGAAGAGAATTTTCTCCTTCACTCATGGTAGCATCATATTAACTTTCATACAAATATGCCACAATATTCCATTCTCTTTTGGAAATGGGTGTAGCAATTTTACATAGTTAAAAGTTATTCTATTATATATAAATATATATATATATATATAATATATGTATAATATATATTATTTATATTATATATTTTATATTATAATTGTGTGTGTATGTTTGCTTGTTTGTTGTTGTGTTTGAAGTGTAGATAAAGACGTTGAAAGAGAAAGAAGTAGTTAAATATATTTAGTTTATTTTCTTTCTTTTTTTTTTTTTTATCAGCTGAGTTCTTTAAATCTTTTCACATGTAATCTTTGCTGTATCTTAAGCAGTTCTTTTAATCGTTATTAAACGATACTATTATTAAAAACAATTCAATTACAAAATATATAGATTTCTTTTGTCTCGTGGCTCAATACAATCTTATCTTGTTTTGGTTGTTCCAAACACTTTTGGTACTTTATTATCATTGATCTTACATTTTTAAATGACAAATGTAACTTGTTTCGTTTGCAACGCGTTAACTTTATTATGTTGAATATTTGATATTTGAACTATTTTGTCTTAACTGTAAAGTTTGTAATTTTCTCCATTTTTTTATGAGACCAGTTTACTCAGAGATAAGGTGGGTTGACGGAAGACACTTTTAATTTTATATTATTTGCGGCAAGACAAACTTGAATGAATGTTTTGAGATAAAATTGCGATTAGGTTTTTTGTTCCATCACTTTATAACGTCAAGTTAGGTCCGAAACAATTTAGTTTGTTTTCAAGTTTATCTTAAAATATTTTGCAGTAACAGAACCAAAAAAACTTCCTTAAAATATTACTTATGGTATTATCTTTTAATTTTTAAAAACCTTTGTTCTTTTTATTTTATTTTTCTCGGAGGGTTTTGTCCTTTATTTCTTAATACTAGTAGTACAGTAGTTGTGGGGCGGACCCCTCAGCAATACTATGCTACTATTACTTAAAAAATATATGAATATTAATAAAATTGATAATATTAATTGATATAATAATTAGATTTATAATATATAATAATATAATAATAATATATTAAAAAAAATAATATAATGTTTCTAGAATCGAAGAGAAAATAGTATAATTATATATAGAATTAATAATATTGATAATAATATAATATAATATATAATAATATTAATTAATTACATAAATTAATATAATATAATTATTTATAATAATTATATAATATAATAATATATATATATTATTAATAATATAATAATATATATAGATTCTATGATTATTAATTAATATAAATTATAATATAATAATAATTTACTATTATTAATGATATATATGTTGGAACACCAAGTATAATTTTTAATACTGCGAGCTTCAACTGGAATATTAATATATAATAAAATAATAATTTTACAGTGATCATATATATTATTCATTTCAAAAGGAGTCATAATTCTTGTTTAAAAGTTTGTTTCATTCCGAAAATTGAAATAGTTTTATAAGAAAAGAAAACAGAAAAACAAATTAAAAAGGCTAAAAAGAAATGGAAGTAACAAAGAGAAACAAATCCTTTTGTTTTAAAGCAAAGTTTCTTAATAAAACAAATCCGAATCTTAATAAATGGTTTTATTTTCTTGTTTTATTAAAAGTTGAGAGAATCTCTCGAAGCTTTTGTGGTTATATTTTAAATACCTCTTTTCGGATTGAGAAATTCCGTGGAGAACAAGAGAATTAGGTGTTGTTGTTGTTGTTTTGTTGTTGTTGTTGTTGTTGTTGTGTTGTTTCATTTGGTATTTGTTGTTGTTGCTGAAGGTTCTGATGTGTTTTGTTGCTTGTTGTTATTGTATGTTTTGTCTGTTTTTCGTGTTGTTGTTGTTGTGTTGTCTTGGTCTTATTCCTGTTCTTTCTCAATTCTCAATGATACGTTTTGTTCGAATGGAAAAGTCTGTGTAGAACACGCAGTTTCTCTCTCATTTATTTATTCCAACCTTTCTCTTTACAAAGAAACTTTTAAATCTTTTAAACAACAAATGTCTTCTCTCTTTTCCTCAGTTTAAAGAGTCACTCAATGTATTTATCGTATTTTGTGTCAAAGTAAATCTCCAAAATGATTCATGTAACGGAGTTTTGAAACTTTGAACCATTGTTATCAATGAGGTTAATGACTCTCGAAGATGATATTTGCAAACAAGGTTTCCTGATGAAATAAAAGAGAAAGAAAAAGGGAAGCGGAAAATTTTGTTCCAGTTAATTTTTCCTCTAATCTTTTTTTAAATTATAAGTAAATGTTATTTGTTCATATCATATCGTGCCGGCTTTGACTGCGTTCTCTGAGCAACTATTAAATTCCTAATAATAAGAATTTTATTTAAGTGTTCAAAGAATAATCACAATTTGTGTATTTTTTTCAGGATTATTTTTATGATAATTTGATATGAAATAAGAATTTAATAATGATTGTTACATATAAATTAATAATAATAATAGAATAATGAATAATAACAGTAATAATATTATATCATATAAAATGATAATAATAATAATATAATATTAATTAATAATAGTAAGATATATAATAAATTATGTATTTTTTATTTTAATTTAATATAATTATAATGATATATAATTAATAATAATATATTAAATAGAATAGTATAATTAATATATAATAATAATAATATGTAATAATGAATATAATAATATAATATAAATAATTAAATATATAAAAGCACAGAGAAGATTGACGGGAGATTAAAAGGTCAAAGTAGACAGAAATATACAAATTTTGAAATATGAACTCTTCTATAATATATATAATATAATATATATATAATTATTAATATAATTTAATAATAATATAATAATACAAATATAATATATAATAAATAAGAAAATAATAATAAAATAACAGTATCATAATAATTTGTATAAAATATATATCAAACAGAAACTATTATAATTATAACATATCATAATAATAGATTATAATAAATATAATATGTATAATGAATATATAATATATAATATATCACAATTGTGTGTTTTTTTTTCGATCATGTGATAATATAATATATTATTAAATATAATATATTTTCATAAAAATATAATATTATACTATAATAATGAAAATATAATATATAAATATAATATAATAGATACTAATGATTAAATATCACAGTTTGTGTGACTTTTTAATCTAAGTAAATTATATAATATTATAATAATTAATAATAAATATAATAATAATAATAATAATATTAATAATAAATATACATAATAGAATAACATAATAATAAAATATCATAATATATAATTTTAAGAGAAATAGAAAGAAAGGAGAGAGAAGAGAAGAAGAAGAGAAGAAGAAAAAGAAGAAGAAGAAGAAGAAGGCAGGAGGAGAAGGAAGAAGAGAAGAAGAATATAATATAAAAATAAAATAATAATATAATAAATAATAATAAAATAATATAATAATAATAAATAATAATGAATATAATATACTCTTATTATATTATTAATAATATAATGTATTAAATACATCTTTTTGTGTGATTATTTGTGATACAGAATGTAATAATATAATAGTAATATATATAATATATTATAATATAATTAATAATAATAATATTAATAATATAATAACTTAAATAAATATATAATTAATATATAATAATAATAATATATAATAATAATATTAATAGATAAAAATTATGAATAATATTAAAATTATAATTATCAATAATACTAATAATAATATAATAAATAATAATAATATAATAATAATAATATAATTAATATTACTAATGATATAATAATAATCTATATTAATAATATAATCATATATGATAAATTATAATATTAATATAATAAAATTAATATTATAATTATAATAAATAATATCACCCTATACATATATAATAATAAATATATGAATAATATATAATAATATAATAATATAAATAATAATAATGTTATAGAATATCATATAATATTAATATATCATAATAATAATTATAGATATAATTATACAATAATTTCCACCTAAAATAAAAATAAAGATAACTAGATCACGTTTCACTAAACAGAATTAAATCTGAAAATGTCATATCCTTAATTGAAAATTCAATTTAGCATCTTGCAGCATCAAATTCCTCTCTTCAGGACGATGTCGAGACACTTGCGACCCCCATACGTCGATCGGTAATTGTATGAAGTACACAATTGCGGAAGAGAAATCTGTGTGTATATGTTTATATGACGAGACTTCATGTAGCTTTTGGTTTTCCTCTATGGGTTCTTACTCCTTTCATTTCAATCTTCACTCCTCTTTACTTATGATAAATTATATATCATATATTATATTAGTATACATTATATATATATATATTATATATATTATAATTATAGATTAATTAATTTATATCATATATATATATTTTAATATATATTATATTTATTATATATATATTTATGTATTATTATATATATATATATTATATATTAATATTTATTATTTATTATCATATTATATTTATATATATATATATATTATATATTGTATAATTATATATATATAATATATATATATAATAAAATATGATTTATAATTAGATATAATTAATATATATCTATATATCTATATATATATATATATATATATTATATATAAATATAATGCATATTATAAGTGCTTTGATGGGGTTTCGGTATAGAAAAACGTGAATATCATCTAGCTCTGCCTCCCCAAAATAAGAAACGACTGGTTGATATCAGTTATTTCAGAATAGTCTTGTTACGTCAATGCAAGTATTGACGTGATTTAGTAATTCATCTTCATACCCAAATGCTTTAGCGGAAAAAAGATCAGAAAGCTTATATAGGAAGTGAAGACACCGAAGGGTGTTGATAATGTGGATACTCTAATAATACTATCTTTATCATTTATATGATTATATATATACTTATATACTATATATTATAAATATATATATAATATATATAATATTATTATATATTAATATATAATATAGATTATATATATTAGATAATAAGATACATAATAAACAAATTACTTATATACTATTAAATTTATATATAATTATTAATTATATATATATATATTTATATATAATTATTAATATTATTTTATATAATATTACTATAATATATATATATATATTAATATTATATTATTGAATATATATATATATATATATATATGATAATTATATATATATAATATATATATATTATATACTTATATAATTTTATACCGGGATTAACTCTAAAATAAAAATTAGAACTCTCGCGTAAGCAAGATTTATCTGTCACAATACTGTAGTGGAACTGACTATAGCTTTTAGATTATACTCGTAGAAATTATTTTCTCAAGTCGACGTGCATTCGTTTGCGTGTTCATTATATGTATTATGTGAATGTGGCTTGTTGCTTCAGAAATACGGCATTTTAGTCCATTTTGCCTTCGCTGCAATTTTTTTTTTTTTTTTTTTTTTGCCATTGAAATATGTATCTTTTTATTGGATAACGTTTGAAATCAGAATAGAATGTCGTAATAAAGAGTAGCTTTCTGGCTTTTCATTCTGTGTAGATTTTGGTAGCCACGAATTTTTTTCAATGTGTTGGATACTGCGAGATGAAGCTTCATCCAAGTCTTTTATCGATCGTACGTAGGAACAATCAATTATTTTTATGGTTGTTTTTGGGCACGCAACTTGCCAGACACAATAACATGAACGATATGGAAAGAATTGTGGTCTCGTTTTAAGACATATAAATATGCAACTACTTCCCGTTCGAATTTTATTGGTAACATAAGTATCATTGATTTTAAGAGTTCAACTTTATGGAGGTTCATTGTCTTTGTGTCGAAGGACTACATTTATAAAAGGAAGTTCAGAGTTGAACATATTTTTTCTGTAAAATAATATAATGTTGTAAATTTTTTAATATAGTGGTAACTTGGAAGGGGAGCCAGTTTTATCAAAAGAAAGAATCACTGAATCCTTGGGTCTGCCTCTGCAACACAAGGTCTTTCATAAATTTCCCGAATTGGGTCGAGCGATTTATCATCGCAACAAGGCGAGCTTTATTACATGACTAATTTATATCTGGTGGGGCGGGCGAAGTACAGAAGAAAGAATTGTCACATCTCCATCCTCACCATCATGGAATTTAAAATATTTTACTGATTTGTTCTGTCAAAGTAAAATTCTCTCTGTCAGTGATCTTGGGCTTTTAAATACTTGAAATGCATAACAAAAGTTTGACACAATCTAGACAAAGGAGGCGTTGAAATAATGCTCAAGAGACTCGAGGGGAGAATTTTTATTCCTGCGGCCTCAACGGGCTTTACTTCTCGACGTGCGTAATGAAACATTGAAAGTAGGCTTCACAATGAAATATTCCTTATTTTACAAGTTCTTGATTGTTAAAGTGAACCTTGAGCTTATGGAAAACATTGGCCTTGGTGCGTTGTAAATTGTAGACGGTTATAAGCTTTTTTCAACTCAATTTTTACTCGATGCATATCACTTGGAAGGTATTCATATTTAGTACTCACTCTACTTTCTCTCTCTCTCTCTCTTTCTTCTCTCGTCTCTCTCTCTATATGTATATTATATTAAGATTTTATTTTTCACTTATACTATAATATATGATATAATATTACTATTAATATATATATATAATATATATATATTAAATAAATATATTAAATATCCTAATATTATAACATTATATATTTTTAAATATAATCTATAATATTAATATATAATATATATTCTTATATTATTTTATATTTATGATTATATACATTAGTTATATACTTACTATTTATATCTATACTACATATACTAATTATATTATATAATATAATATATTATACTAATTATTAAATATATATTATATATATTATATATTATATCTATATTATATCTATATTATTATATATATAATATATATAATGAAAGACGGAAGGTAGCTTCATTTGTGACTTATTATTTTGTTTTGTATTCTTAAGACATTTTGGTTTTTCTTTAAAAGAGTATTAGGAAAGCCACGATATTAGGGATTAATAACACACCGTCTTTCGTCGTTAAACACCACACAACGCTACAACACACATAATCTGAAAAAATTAAAAATGTCATGGAATTTATGCCACGTAGTTCTTTTGTGCGCGATTTTCCATTATCGCTGAAGAGTTTCCTGCAGATAGTATGCGAGCAATTTGTCTGACGGTTTTCGGGGGGGAAAAGATAATTAATTTCTTATTTGTTGTTGGGTTAATAAAATGACTTTGATAGGAGGAAGTCTTTTGTTGTGACGAAGAAATATGGCCAACCTTAACAAAGGTTCGGGACTGCGGCTATGTGTGAGCGTTTAGCCAATACGTTGTGCCGTTATTTATACTAATTAAAATGAAAGACATATATATATAATATTATAATATATATTTATTATATATATAGTATAATATATATAATTATTTATATTATATATTATTATATATAGAATTATTTATAATGTAGGGAGTTGTACCGAGTATCCCAGTCAGGTAGTATCGGCATTTTTTGATGGTATCCGCCCCCCCCCCACCAGATCGTATCTGGTATCGGTTAAATGGCTGATACTGATGCTTTACTTTTTGTGAAAATATGAGAATTATTTAGATCAAATATTTAGTTCATGATATAGATAGCTAGTCCATTAGTTTTTTTTTTCCTCATAATTCCTTTTAAACTTAGTATGTTTTAGCGTTTCATCCAATTGTACTTAGGTAAATTACCAGATTTGGAAGCAGTTATTTAATTTGACAGATTATCTACTTTTGTAGTTTATTCACAGTAGGTAGCTTTTTTTTTTTTTTGGTTAGCATCCAATTCTGTCGGTCTTGTTCTTTTTCAATCTTTCTGATTTTCTATTTATATTTAGTGTAATTAAGTATTAAGTTTTTAAAATTGAGTTTTAGGAATAAAGTATTTTTAAATGGGTATCAATAATTGTATTAAGGAAAAATCTTTATTGTTTTTTTATTTTTTTTTTTTTGTTGTGATTTGACCGTGTGCTTTGGTGTGTGTATATAGCGATTTCACAGGCGGGGCTTCTTTTGCTTTAAACATCATATGTGCCTCTGCATTATGGAATATACTCCCCTCTAACTTAACCTATTTCTCTTGTCTGAGCCAGATGGCTTTACATTTCTTCAACTACTTAATATAGCACCAGTATTTAAGTATTTAATTTCGTGTTATGGTGAGTGGTGCTATGTAATATAATTCATAAAGTCTCGGAGATCTCGATCTATCGATGTTGTGGCGCTTCATCTTTCGTCCTTCTATTACATTTCTTATGCTTCTGTGATGTTCCTAGAGATAAGATTTCTGCCTTGTGTTTTTCTTTACGAGATAACACCGTCTCACCGAGCAGAGCTAATCAAGGGGAGGTGACTCAGTTTAACGTTCCCAGGACCGTAGGCAAGCCAAGAGAGACTAGCTAATTCACCCATCGACAGTTGGAACCTGCTCGTTTTTTTGGCGAGTGCTTCACCTTGAGCTATTGGGCCGCTTTTTAATTAATCAATGAATACATAAATTTAAAATAAAGCAATTTAATATTTAAAATTTATTTATATATAGTTATTATATGATATATATATTATACTATTATAATTTTTATATATCTATAGTATTATTTATATATACATATCATATATATATTTATATATTATTTGTATTACATCATATATGTAACGACATTGTTTAATCATATTACCCTCACTTTATTATTTCATTATCGTCTCACCACATCACTCTATCATATTTTATTCATTACCATCACTGCCATCATCACTATCATTACCATTATTGCCATGATCGATATGACCTGTATTATTACTTCATTATTTTTATTATTATTATCATTATTATTATTTATTAGTTTATTTATTATTTTTTATTATTATGAATTATTATTATGAATTATTATTATACTATCATTATTATTATTATTACAATATTATCTACTCTATCATTATCGATAACATCATTATCGTTCTTCTCAGAGGGACGTGTATTTCGTTCAAATATTGAGGTCCTCTACTGAGGGTTCAAGTACCACCAATGATTGTTGTTTCTCGTACTGAGTTTAGGTGGGGAGGACGCCGAATCTTCAGTATTCTCACGTGCAGCAGATTACATAACGTACAAATTAGGATCGCCCAACCGATTTTGAACGCATTGACGCATGTTTCACCATCTAGTCCTTCTCTCTTAAATACACCACCTTCCTGCTATCTGGTAAATTGACCCACGCTGCTATACATTTATTTTAATACTTTCTCAACATCTACATCTGCCCTATGCGGTTTTTTGCACTTTGATGGGCCGATGGGGAATTGGTTGTTACTGCTAAACTCTAATTAATTTTTGTTGCATCTTAGGACGCTTCAGATTACTGCGATAATCGTGGACCTGTATTGTTTACTGGTATGAGCAGGTTCTTCTTCTTGACTAAATCTTTTTCCTCAAAACCATTGTCTCATCGTCCTTGTCCTGGCATTCAGCTAGAGACAATGCTCTTATCGGGTGGAAAATTCGTTCTCTATCCTTTGCCAATTTTCATTCATCTAGATAGAAATCGTTCAGTATACTCTTGACGAGGCAAATGTGGACTTCATTGAAACGAAATGCGCTGACTCCTTGGTTCTGCCTACTGACAAAATCTCTTGCCTTTGCAAAACCTCTTTGCAACTTCTGTATCTGCCTTTCCCCTCTTGTATCGTGCTGTATGATCTGTTTGTTACTCATGAAAAGGCCATCGTCTCTTGCTCCTATTCTCTATTACGGGCGATTCTAGTATTCCTCTTCGCTTTATTTCTCCTGTCAAGTGTTCCTATCCTTTACCTGGCATTTTTTGATCGGGTGATGTAGCTCTGAGACTATGAACCTTAGGAGGCGCGCTGGCCGGATGGCATTCTCTCCGAGTTTGAGGGGTCTGTTCCAGTGGGCCCCCTCCTCGCTTACTTAATTCTCTCTAGCTCATACTGATTTCCTCGGTGTTGGGAGCGAATAATTCTACTATTCCAAAAATGATTGCTTGTCATTCTAATATCGCCTATAGCTTCATTGCTTCTTTCTAATTTTAAACCTCCAAACTTCTCACTTCTATCATTGGATCTCCTTTCTCTTCTTCGATTTTAGTACGGCTTCGGTCCGTCGAAGAATTACTGGGCGAATTATCCTTTTCTTATGTTTATAACAGATTTATAATGGTTTAACTACGGGGAGACTTGTGTGTGGCGCTTAATATCCAAAGCATTTGACGGCTATGGCAGCCGTCACTGCCTCCAATTCCCTCCTTTTCGGTTCTTCTTCTCGATTTGTAATAGTTATTCTATCTTGCTTTCAAATCCGTCATGTCGGCTGATTGTTGATGTGGCGACTTTTTTTTTCGTCAATAGTGGTGTTCCTCGGTTTCTGTCTACTAAATATTTATTGCCTATTTTTCATCAATGTCTTCCTGCACAGCTAAACTCTATCAATATATGTCGATGACTTGCGCTTCTTCTTATCATATCAATTCTGTCTTTTTGTACTTCAGTAATGCTTTGTCTTATTCTTCCTATTTTTCTCGGAATTGGATAGAATTTTCAGGGTTGGGTCGTCTAAGTTTTGAATTTATTTCTTTAAAAACAACTCCAATTCTTCTCTAGACACTTAAATTTCTATTCTTTCACAGGTTCTCTTCTTCCTCGTTGCCAAGTATAAAAATCCTTGCCTAAAAAGACAAAAAATATGTTATATAGTGAATCAATCACGTTTGCTAGGGTGGCATCAAAAAATGGGAGTTTGTTTAGAGTGCCCAGACTTTTTCTTTCTCGTCCTCCCTGCAAGGGTCTCATCCCTTATGGTACTGCTCATTCTCGCGGGGGGGGGGGCTTGTATCTGTTTTGGATTGGGTCGAGTCCAAGGCCATACTTATAATTCTTACTTTCTAGTTCACTTGATCCTTTTTATATTTGCGGCGCGATGTGGTGTATCCTTTTATTGATTATATGTATATAGTTATTATATATATATTTTATTATATAATTAATTATATTATTTATATATAACAAATTTATAGATATATATATATATATTATATATTTATATATTTTATATTATATATTATAAATATATTTATTATATATATTATATAATATATTATATTATTTATTGATATATTAATATTAATATATATTTATATATATATATAGTATTATATATAGTATAATATATTATCTTATATTTATATATATATTAATTTATATAATATATTTTATATATATTTATATATATTTTTATATTAATATTTTATATATTATATATATATATATATATATATTTATATAGTATATATATATATATATATGAAGTATTGTCTTTTGAGTCGTGCTAAAGGCCAACACGGCTCAAGGAGAAGACGGCCATTGGGCTGAATCCAGATATGGAGGGCCCTGGTCATCGATATGTTTCAGTCAAAGGGAGATTGGAGGGGAAATCTGATATTCAGTCAGTCCCAAAATTAATAAATATACATTAATTATTCATATGTATTATAATACCTTTTTGTATTATATATATAGTATAACATTTTATTATAATATGAGTATATATATATTATATTATATTATATTATTTATTTATATATATTATATATTATCATTTAGTTTTGTTATTTTTATTATGATATATTATATTTATATATATATATTTGTTATTATATATTTATTATTATTATACATTTATTTAAATAATATATATTATATATATCTATATAATCATATATATGATATTATAATAACTGTACTTGTTTTCTTGTAGTTGCAACACGATTGCTCCTTTAGGGGAATAAAATTCTAGGTACATACACTATGATTGCAAATCTGTCGCTCTTATATTGTGTCTCCCCGTTTCAGACAAAATTCTAAGCATTGTAATAAGTAGTTTCAAAAATTTTTACTGAAGAATAAATTTTCTCTTCTCTCTTTTCTCTACTTCTTCTCTCTTTTTTTTCTTTTCTTCTCTCTTCTCTTCTTCTTCTTCCTTTATACTCTTTCTCTTTATTCTTTGTCCTTTCTCAAAATGTTCCTATTCCTTGTTTTTTCTCTATTATTATATTATATTATTATTGTGATTTTATATAGCCCTGTTTATTTTGCTTATATTTTTATTATTATTATTATTTTTTTATTATTATTTTATTATCATTATTATTATTAGTCAGTAGTAGTAGTAGTAGCTTGTTGAAATGGTTTTCTTAGTTAATACTGTAGTGTGTAGTATATTGTAGTAGTTGGTAGTGGTAAACTATAGTAAGTGATATTTGTAGTACGTGGAGTAGTGTCGTTAAATAAAGTAGTTTTTATATAATTATAAAAGTTTAAGAAGAAGAAATCTTGGGTTCAAACTAAAATAAATCTTTAACAGTTTTCGAACATCAACAGCGCTTTTCTTTTCTTTCTTTCAGAATTTCAGAATTTTGAATTTTTTTTCCCTTTTTTATATTTTTTTTAGTCTTCAATTGATATATTTTTCGTTAATTTTTATTCTAAATTTTCCTGAGATGCTTTATATGCTTTTGAGCTTTAATTTTCAAAGAAATCTATTTAAGCTTCTTAGGACTTTTTTTAGGTTGATTGATTTTTGTTCCTTTTAGTTAGCAAGGAATAAAACAACGAGAAAATGAAGGTAATATTCGATCTGATTTTTATAGATTTTTATTATTATTATATTATATTATTATTATTATTCTTATATTTATTATATATTATTTTATTATTTTATCTATCTTATTATTATTCATTTTACTTATTTATATGATTTTTCGATTATTAGTTTTGTCTTTATATTCTACTATTATCATATATTTTTATTTGTTTATTATTTATTTATTATTTTATTATTCTTATTATTATTATTATTTGGAGCCTAGTAATAATAACAGCCAATAAAATGGAGTAAAATATTGCAGTGTAATAAAATTGATACGTTATATACTTATTTTTTTCAAATATTTGTTATAGATTTTCTTTGCATTTATACAATCATGTTTTGCTTTTTATTATTTCCTATTTGAGAGTCCAGTCGCATGTTAACGAGATAAGTAGTAAATCGGTCGTAAGGTTCGCTACGTTAGGTGGCAAGGTGCAGACGAAGAAGAGGTGATAGGTCAGGTGAATAGTAGATAGGTGAGGGTATGTTAGTAGACCAGAGTCAGCCCGAGAAAGAAGTGCTCAAATCCTCTTCTCGTGTTGAGAAGCTTTCAAAAATTATTAAAATTATTAAACACCTATTTTAGGTTATGAAAGAAAAAAAGATAAAATGTTTATAAAGTTTCATTTTAGGCTGAGTGTAAGTTCAGTTCTGGCATCATTTGATAAGGAATTCATTAAAAAGTTTCCCACTAACGCGGGAAAAGGGGGAAACTGCTTTCTTCGAGTAATATTTCCCGCTGAAGTCTTTCATACTTTTTGGCACGTTTAATTCTTTCCCGAGTATAAAATCTCGTTTCGCATTATTCTTTCTTTTGCTTTTAAGAACAAGCTTTTATTTTTTTTTAACTATTTTGCAAATAATGAGATTCAATTTTATGTTCGTTTTTTTTTGTTTTTTTTTTTGTGCTAGCTTTTTTAAGTACAGCGGTTGGATTAATATAAATTACCATCTCGGCAAACTCGCTGCATATATTATTATTATTTTATATATTTTATATTATTATTTTATTTTTTTTTTATTATTATTTTTTTATTTTAACTAGTTATTAATAATTAGTTTTTTTAATTGTTTAGATAGTTTTGGAACATAATATACAATGCCTTACTTTGTTTAACTCATCATAACAAGTTTGAATGATAATTCACCGCAGCCCCCCAAAAAATAAAAAATAAAACTATCTAATAATATAATACAAATAATATACTATAATATATTATTAATAATTCATATATATATAATATAATATATAATATATGAATTATTAGATTATATTTATAATGATAATTATTAATTATATATATTATAATGCATAATAATAGTAATAAATTATGAAACTATGTAATTATAATATGTAATTAGTAATAATTATAATATACATATATATAATATATTAATTAAGATAATAATAATAATATGTAATTGTATATAATAATTCTATTAATAATTTAATAAAATAGAATATAAATAATATAAATATATATATATCAATAATGATCTAATTACAAATATAACTTGGCAATCATGACCTTCTACTCTTCTTCTCTCTTCTAATTATATTATAATATATTTTATATTTATTATATTATTATTACTATTATATATTAATATTATATATAATTTTAAAATTGGTTTAATTTAAATGCCGTCACTGTTGAATAATTTATCATATTAATTTTTTTATGATTTAGATAAGATTTCTGATTATATTAAAATAACATTTAAAATATAGTTAATATACATATTATTAAATAATATATATAAAGTTATATACTATATTATATTATATTATCATATTATATTATATATATATTTATTTATAAATTATTTTTACATATACTACCTAAGAAGATGTAAAAGTGGAATTTTTAAACACAAGTTGTGCTTCAGAAGAAATTTGAATTCTTCTACCCCAAAATAAGCAAAATTAAAAAAGAAAGATTCGTGTGTTAGTGGTAAAATTTAAGAACAGGGAGACAGTATGGAATAAATGAAATAGAAAGAAAGAAGAGATGCATTGGAGAGGAGGACGAAATGCGAAGGAGAGAGATTGATTATGAAGATAGAAATAAAGCATGAGCGATTTTAACAATAATATCATTTGCAACTTGTCGGCCATATCAAAATAAACGATTAAAATGTGATAATGATTTTTATTTTTTTTATGTTTTGAAGAAAATCGAATAGAATATGACGGGTTTAGAAGGTTTTCTCTTTGTCTTGCGATTGTTTTTATTGTCGAACATAATTGGTTCGTTTTTCAGAAAATGTTGTCATACTTTTCTTTCTCTTAAAATGAAGCTAACAAAAGATATTGTATTATTTATTATTTATTATTTATTATTTTATTTATTTTTTTATTTTTATTGTTGATTTATTTTTTTCGGGTAAGGTGTTTTTGTTTTTTTTTTTTAAGATAATTTAGCATGAAGGATACTATTTATACTAGTGGACTTTCATCAGGGTATCTTGAGCATACCAATCCCTTACAAAAAGTGCCCCCAATGTTATCTTTAAATTCCCCATAACTTATAAATGATAATGAGATATGTAGAACTAAATATAAAAAAGCGATGAGTTTATTAACCCTATAAAATTATTAATTTGAATACTGTAGGGTAAGATTTTTTAATTGCAAACTACTAAAAAAGAATAATAGTTTTCAGAATAAAAATTTTTTTTCAATATCTACTGATTAATGAAGTAAATTGATATATCATATTATTAAAAATATATATTATATTATATATATATTATTTAATATTATATTTTATTATATATCTATCTATATATAGATATATATCAATATTTATATATTTATCTATATTATATATTTATATATTATATTTATATTAGTATATATTATATATTAGTTATATTTATAATATCAATTTTTATATATAGTATATTTTTTATATTATATTATAATAATAGTTTTATCTGTATATATTATTAATATTTATCTATAGATTTTATTTATTTATATATTTTTTATATTATATATTTATATATATATATATATTATTTATTTATTATTAATATAATTATTTTTTATATATATATATTTATTTTTAATCTATATTTAAAATTTATTTGTTTATATATTATAATATTACTTTATATTAATTTTAGTATATTAAATATATATAAAATATTATATATATATTTTATATGATATATAATTATTTATACTATTATATATTAGTTCTTATATTTATATATATATTAGTATTATTAATTTATTTATTACTATTTATATTTGT
>JABUQX010120432.1:15000-16449 GCA_015478945.1 Trachelipus rathkii | reverse complement strand
GTGTGTGTGTGTGGGTGTGCGTGTGTGGATTGTGTGCGGGACGCACATAGGCCATGTAGGTATGAGAAATTTATAACGCACAAAGGATTTTTAAACTAACAAGACACACAGACGAAAGGTTAAGTTTATGCAAATTGGAAATTGTGAGGGAAAATTACCGAATTGAAGACATAGAAACGAATTATGGCAAGCCACACTCTTCCCACTAATTTTTATTTTCATATAGTATTATATATATAATATACTATATATATAATATATATATATATATAATATATATATATATATTATATATATATATTATATATAATATATTATATATATATTTATATAAATAATATATATATATATATATATATATATATAATATTATATATATATAATATTGGAGTAAAAAATATATTGGGGGTACGAGGTTTATGATGCTGAACTGGAAAGGGGTTGACATTGCGAATTAAAAGTTTGAGAACCACATGCATTTATGAGAGTTCCAAGATCCAATCCATATGTATTATTAAGTTGATAGTATTAAAGAAAGGTTGAAGCAACGTTCGACGGGAAAGAAAAAAAATTGATGTAACCAGAGAGAGTAGTACAGTTCATATGATGTAAAGTTTTCATTTCCACAATTTAATTAGGGTTGATGTTGCCAGGAGAAAAAACACTCAGATATGCGATGAAATACTCCATACATGGATGAACAATACACCTCCTGTACAGAGCAAGAAACTTGGGCGGTGTGAAGAAATTCTGATGACGCCTCGGAACACCTAACCTTTTAGAAGCTTGTTTACTGAGAGAAATTTTGATGTAATCCTTCGAGAGAGAGGAGAGAGAGAGAGAGAGAGAAGAAGGAGAGGAGAGAGAGAGAGAGGAGACGATTCGAGAAGAGAGAAGAGAGAAGAGAGAGAGAGGAGGAAGAGAGAAACGTGGAGGGAGAAGAGGAGGAGGAATTTGAGGAGGAGAGAGATTAGAGAGAGAGACGAGATGGAGAAGACGAGCAGGTAGAGAGAGAAGAGAGAGAGAGAGAGAGAGAGAGAGGGAGAGAGAGATGAGAGAGAGAGAGAGAGAGAGAGACGAGAGGAGACGAGAGAGATGAGAGAGAGAAGAGAGATAGAGAGAGAGAGAGAGGATGAGAGAGATAGGAGGGGATGTTAGAGTTTGATTTATGAGTTTGAGAGAGAGAGAGAATTTCACGTCAATTGGACAAACAAGCTTTTCGATTGAAAGGGTTTTACGGTTTTTCTCCGTAATATAGCCATTCCATCTTCCTGACTTCTAGAATAATTCATCGATGTTGACCGAGTGTTTCTTCCTTCACTCTTGTACTTATTACATTGTCCATTACAATGGACACTTTTACTCCTGTAATAAATCTTATGAGGAGAACTTGTGAAAGTCTTTTACACAGTTGTATTTTTGGTCTGTCCTTCCTCTATTTCTTCCTTC
>JABUQX010120431.1:42500-47500 GCA_015478945.1 Trachelipus rathkii | reverse complement strand
CTCAGTCTAACAAACAAAAGTCTTTCAAATTGTATTGATATGGAACACAAACAAAATCTTCTTCCAGATTTAAATACCGGAACAACTCTTACAATAATAATAATAATAATAATAATAATAATAATAATAATAATAATAATAATAATAATAATAATAATAATAATAATAATAATAATAATAATAATAATAATAATAATAATAATAATAATAATAATAATAATAATAATTTATCAAATATTTCCAAAAAAATTTCCAATATACATTAATAAATCAACTGTCAAATAATTAATTGTGCCTTTAAAAATAATTCGTTAATATATTAGTATTTATTACTGCTAAAAACTATTATCAGTTTTATGTTGTAAAGTTAGAGCAATCATACCTATAAGTAAGTACAAATAGTCACAGGCATACACACATACTTACCCACATACATCATAAAAAGTATAGGACATTAAAAATATTATAATAAAATATAAAAATGTAAGAAAATTAAAAAAAAATTTTTTTTGTATAAATTATTAATATATTATTAATAAATTATTAATTATCTTCAGTAAGAGTATAAGTACTTTCAATAGGTTTGATAATTCATATAAAACTAATTATTACAAAAATTTTACCCAAACATTTTTTATTAAGTAATGCATTTTTATACGTTACTCCATTTCGCTTTATTTTATAGGTTATTATGGTCTAAGTTTATATTTTATATAATATTTTTAATATTTTAACAATAATAATTTTTTATAATATATTAATATTTTTAATATTTTTAAATAATATTTCGTTGAACTTTCTTTAAAATATTTTATTTTTATTCTTATGATCAAACAAATTTAAATTTAGGTATTTTGTATTATAAATAAGAAATACACACTCTTGACCCCAGGGTTGGAAAAAACCCTGGGTCGGACCAAAAAAAAACCAGCACAGTGGTTTTTTGGGGCTTTTTTGGGGGGTTTTATTGGGCTTTTTGTTTTGTTTTTATTGTATTTTGTGGGGGCTTTTTTAAAATTTCTATTTTTGAGGAAAAAATAAAATGGTCAATAATTGAATTTATTTTTTGTAACATTGTCATTTCAGTATTATTTTGCAAATTAATTAATAAATAGGTATAAAATTTGCAAATTAAACCTATAATTTGGTAACAGACATGGTCCAATTCCTACTGCTGAATGAATGTCATTGCCTAATTGGTGAAACTTGTAAAGGTAAATGGTATTGCTATTGTTACAGGTTATTGATAGTAATGACATAATAGGACTATCCTAGGTAAAGTAATTAAGTAATATATTTAAATTTATATTATTTAAATTTCGAACATTGTCGCCATCATAATCTGAAGCTAGTAAGTTAGCTACCAATAGTTCAGTTGTTGTTACCTAGAAACTAGGCAGGCTTGCACTGGATACCTCCCCAAGGAGCTGCCCACCAACCCACCAGGTCTGGGTTTTTATGGTTAAACCCGGGTAAAATTGGGAGATTTGGGTAAAAATTGAATTTATGTATATAGTCACTTTATTAAAAAAATGAGTAAGGCACACTAGAAAATTCAGAGATTTTTAATATATATATATATATATATATATATAGAGATATATAATATATATATATATATATATATATATATATATATATATATATATATATATATATATATATATATATATATATATATATATATATATATATATATATAAATATATATATATATATATATATATATATATATATATATATATATATATATATATTATATATATATATATATATATATATATATATATATATATATATATATATTTATATATATATATAAATGAAAAAATTCAAAGATTTTTATATATATATATATATATATATATATATATAAATATATATATATAGTATTTATTGCCCCTGGGTTCCTCTTATTTGGGGAGTCCAAGTCATTTCCAGAAACCCAGCAACCTCCACCGGGCGGAGCCACAGGTCTCTTAGGGAGGTGATCTGATGTTGTGTTCTGTAGGGAGTGTGAATGGGGCACCTCAGAAGTAGGTTCAACAGTTTCAGGCCTCTGTTACGCATCCTGACAGAGTGGGGATGGAGTGTGTTGAGGTTGGAATCTATGTTTACATTTTGAAGGTTTGGGTGATATCCGGATCTCAATCTAGGAAGGGAGATCTGTGTCTTTCATGTTAGTGTGCCTTGTGAAGGGGATATATCAGGGAAGGGTTATGAGGCTAATTGTTGGGTAGTTGTTCAGGTAATGTTACGCGAAATGTGTGTGAATAGGTTTTGATAGAGGGGTGTTATTTGGGGGAGGGGGATAGTTCTATAAAATTCGCCATAACAGGGCTGCAGAAGAGGGAGGGAATTTTAAGCGATGCATTGTGTGTTCTTGTAAGTAGTTATGACAAGATTGAGATGGGTCGAGAATCCTGGAGTAAAATTGGGTTCCTATCATATCCAGATGGTCTAGAATTGGTAGGATTTTTGTTTCTTCATGCAGGTGCTGGATAGGGGTGGTTTTTAGGCAGCCTGTTATTGTAAGCTTTGTAGTTTATTTCTATTAGTGGGGGAGATTAGTGGATACCAGACTGTCGATCCATAGTTGATTGTAGTTCTTGAGAATTATTTGAATGTTGTTGACAGTGTAGTTGTTTCATTGCTGAAATTGTGTTGGGATAAGGTTCGGAGGACATTTAATTTCTTGTTTGCTGTACTTATGATGTTTTGAATGTGTGGTGTAAAGGTGAAGTGGGTGTCGAAGGTTATTCCGAGTATTTTGGGTGTTTTGTTTAGGGGAATGATGGAGTTGTTTAAGGTTACTTGTGGGTGGAGGGATGATTGGTGTCTGTCAGTGGTGATCAAGGTGATAGATGATTTCTCAGCAGAGGCCAACATTCTGTTGGATGATAACCAAGCTTCTAGGTGATTTAAGTAAGTCTGAGTGAGGTTTGTGGCAGTGGGTACGGAGGGGTCTGATATGGTTATAGTTATATCGTCTGCGTAGGAATATTATTTTTAAATTGGGTAGGCATATTTATTGTAAATAGTTGAACAGAAATGAATAAGATGCACTCTGAGGCACTTCACTTAATTTTACCGTTTTTGAGTTTTGGTGCTTGCTGGATACTTGAGCTGTGCGTCCAGATATAAAATTGGATAACCATTTTTTATAATTGTTATGGAAGGGAGAGTTTAGAATTTTTGGATGAGAATGTGTCTGGGTACTGTGTCAAAAGCTTTACTAATGTCTATGGCGAGGAGTATTGTTCTGTGGCAGGGTATTTTGTTTAATCCGTTTACGATGTTTTGTGTGATATTAGTTAGGGCTGTTGAGGTAGAGTGAGATTTTTTAAAACCGTGTTGATGATTTGGGGAGTGGAAGGTAGTTTGAATTTTAGTAAGTATGATTTTCTCCATTAGTTTGCACAAAGAGGAGAGGAGGGATATGGGTCGGTATGAAGACGGGAGGTTGGGATCTTTTCTAGGTTTTACTTTAGGTATGAATTCATGGGCGTAGGCAGGATTTCATTTAGGGGGGGCAAAGGTTGAGTGATATATATATATATATATATATATATATATATATATATATATATATATATATATATATATATATATATATATATATATATATATATATATATATATATATATATATATATATATATATATATATATATATATATATACATATATATATATATATATATATATATATATATAATTATGGTCTTCAAAATTGCTGTAATATTTCTTTTATTTTCTGCAATTGTTTTTTAATGTGTTGTCTGCAGCTGAATATCAACGGGTACGCCTTCCGAGATTGATTTAACAGCTTTGGCAGCCGCCAAATGCTATCGACATACTGAAAGTTCTAGCGGAGAATAATGTCAGAAGAATCCAGCTGTACAAAAGCACAAAGTTAGCTGACTTTAAGCTAATAGGAAAACGAAAACACATTAAAACTTTAGAAAAAATAATATAATACGTTAGTAATTAGTAATTACTACTTCATTATCTATCGATTGATGTATTTTTTCAGTTTTTCTACTACTAAACCCTTAAAAACGTCGTCTGGCAAACATATAAGGTTCATAATTTTTATTTCGCCAAGATTTAGGGGGGGCAAGTGCCCCCCTGCACCCCCTGCCTACGCCCATGGGTATGATGATTGCTTTCTTCCAGTGTGCAAAGATATAGTTGAGAGACCAGGATTTATTGAAGATATCTGTGAGGAATGATATAGTAGTTGATCCAAACTGTTTTGTTTGTAGATTAGAGATGTTGTCTGGGTCAGTAGCAGGGGAATTTTTTAGGGTATATATATATATATATATATATATATATATATATATATATATATATATATATATATATATATATATATATATATATATATATATATATATATATATATATATATTATATATATATATATATATATATATATATATATATATTCGATAGATTTTCTGCTTGATTATCGGTAGTTATTCTGCTCGATTAATTATAATTGTAAGGATATATAAATATCTAAGACAGGTTAGACAGCCAGATAGTTACTAATGTGAAATAAAATTGGGAAATGTTATTCATTCACTCACTGACTTAATTCATTCTAATGTTACATATTAGTTTTATATTATTGCATGCTATATAAATTTATAAAATAATGGAAATTCAAAATATATTCTAGTAAATTTATAACCAAAGAGGAAAGAATTTATAACCAAAGAGGAAAGAATTTTTACTTTATTTACTGAAGAGTTTATTTAGTAATTTTAATAATGGAATCTAGTTATTATCTTCTAGTCAATAAAATTTGAAAATACATTCATTTTTTAAAAAAAAATTTTCATTCTCATTTTATTTCAAATATTTTAAAGGTATATCAGTGAATATATATTGAATAAAATGCAGCTAGGCTCACTAATAATGAAACATAATATAGTTGCTATTATTGCATATTAAATAGTTTAAATAATATCTCAAATTGTTGAAAATAA
>JABUQX010120431.1:0-35000 GCA_015478945.1 Trachelipus rathkii | reverse complement strand
AATTAGAACAGGAAAGGCCTATGGCCATCAAAGGACAATGAACAATATTTCGGTCCATAGTTTTATAATAATAGAAAAAGAAAAAGAAAAAGAAAAAGAAAAAAAGAAAAAAGCAGGAAAAGAAAAAGAAAAAAAAAGAAAAAAGAAAAAGAAGAAGAAGAAGAAGAAGAAGAAGAAGAAGAAGAAGAAGAAGAAGAAGAAGAAGAAGAAGAAGATAGCAAGAGAAGAGAAAAAGTAAGAGGAAGAAGAAGCAGGGAGAAAAGGAAGAATAATTAATAATAATAATAATAATAATAATAATAATAATAATAATAATAATAATAATAATAATAATAATAATAATAATAATAATAATAATAATAATAATAATGCGTAAGAGTTGGGGGGAAAGAAAATCATATTTTAAGGTCTTTAATAGTAATGATAATATTTGTTGAACTAATAATTGTAATTATAATTCTTATAATTATAATTATTACGTATAATTATAATTATAATTAATAATAATAATAATAATAACTAATAAATAATAATCAACTCCCTCCTCCTCAATAATAATTAATCAATTTATAGATTGAATAATATATAATATAATAATAATGCGTAAGAGTTGGGGGGAAAGAAAATCTTATTTTGAGGTCTTTACATCTCCTCTTAAACAGACGTCGTTTCACATCATTTGGCGAGCCACGGTCACTGATTTCATTTTCTTGCCTAAACAAAACTCACTTATATCTTCCTTCCCCTCTCCCCCTTCTCCCTTTCCTTCCACAATATCCCCCCTAAAGCCTTCCTCCCTCCTTCCCCTGTCTTCCTTCATTTCCCAGGGGGTCTACGACGCTTTACATTGTGTCTTCTTGATTAATTAAATTCCATACCATAAAGAAAGTGTCACAAACATGGTTCCCTTGGAAGAAATTGATGAGTTTTATTATATATATATATATATATAATATATATTATAAATAAATATATAATATATATCAAACTAAAATAATGAACATAGATATATTTATATATTATAAATATATTATTAATAATATTCAAATAATATATATACTATATATATATATATAATTAAGAAAGAAATGATATATATTTATATTTCATCAAACAAAATGAAGCTAAGATCAGAACAATTATATTAAAGAACATGTTTATTACTAACATATTTTGAGATTTCTATGTCATCATCGAAAAAAACTAACAAAAGGTTCAAAAGTATGAAAACATTCCGAAGAGAGAGAGAGAGAAGAGAGAAGAAGAGAAGAAGAGAGAGAGAGAGAGAGGAGAGAGTGAGGCCAAATTAACAACAGAGAGAAGAGAGACGGAGAGAGAGACCAAGGAGAACGAGAACCAGAGAGGAAGAGAGAGAGAGAGAGAGAGAGAGAGAGAGAGAGAGAGAGAGAGAGAGAGAGAGAGAGAGAGAGAGAGAGAGAGAGAGAGAGAGAGAGAGAAAGTGAATGAGATAGATAGATAGATAGATAGATAGATAGATAGATAGATAGATAGATAGATAGATAGATAGATAGATAGATAGATAGATAATAGATAGCACGGTGGATGAAGAAATTTGGTGCCGTGAAAGGAGATAAGATAGATAGATAGATAGAATAGGACCTAGATAATAGATAAGATAGATAGCATAGATAGATAGATAGATAGATAGATAGATAGATAGATAGATAGATAGATAGATAGATAGACGGTGAGAGAAATTGTGCGTGAAAGAGATAGATAGATAGATAGATAGATAGATAGATAGATAGATAGATAGATAGATAGATAGATAGATAGATAGACGGTGATAGAAATTGTGTATGAGAAATAGATAGATAGATTGATTGATTGATTGATTGATTGATTGATTGGTAGAGAAGCGGTGAGAGAAATTGTATGTGAGAGAGAGAGAGAGAGAGAGAGAGAGAGAGGTGAGAGAATGAGAGAGAGAGAGAGAGAGAGAGAGAGAGAGAGAGAGAGAGAGAGAGAGAGAGAGAGAGAGAGAGAATGTGCATCCTTTTTCCGAAATCGGAATTGGGCATTTGCTGAGGCCATTAATAAAATTCTTCTAGTGTGTCTGATGTGAAAGGATCGTTTAATAAATAGTGAAATAAAAGCTCAAAGTCTTCACACTCTTATATAAGAATTTTGGGAAGATGAATGACAGGCAAAAAGTGAAGAATACTCACATACTCAAAGGGAAACTTAGCTCTAACCCACCCTAGAAAAAATATAAATAAATATATATAATTTTTTTTTGCACACACGCAGGCACACACACACACACACACCACACTCACACACACAAAACCACACACCACACACACACACACACACACCACACCTCTACACACACACATACACACACCTACACACTCACACACTTATTTACACACACACAAACAATGAAATAATTTTTTTATGGAAACATTTTTTTGAGTAAAGAAAAGGAAAATATAAAAATATAAATAGATTTAAAGAAATAATTAAATAATTATATAAACAGATAAAAAGGAGAATAAAAAGAAATAAATAATTAAATAAATATAAATAAATAAAATAAATTGGAAATGAAGTTCTTAATGAAAATTTTAATAATTATAACACAGGCCTGCGACCAAAATGTTCCTGGGGGTTTTATAGGTGGTTGTTAATGAAATTTGTCTCCTAAATCCAAATCAAGCATTCATATTGCTCAATCAGGTCTAGTTTTTAAGATACAGACCGAGCTCCCTAGATGGCATTAGAGAGCTCAGTCTCTAGCTGACCGCGGGCGCGAGTGGTTGTGTGTTGCTTGCTCACTCTCCAACTAAGTGTTCTTACTTTAATCCATGACTGTTCTCATCTAGGAACAGTGTTTAAAGTGTATTTCTAAAGCTTTATTTATCTCTGTAAATTTTTTTGCAGGCAGATACATTAGCAAAACTCCTAATATTTCATAAAAATGAATAGAAAGTGTAAAAACAGTCCTGATAGATTTTGTTATGTGTGTGTGGCAAAGTAACTTTTAGTGACCAGCAATGCACTATAACGCCGTTAGTAAAGTTCCTTTACAATGCATATTTTGGAATAAAGCTAGGAGATCAGACAAAACCTTTGCGCCACATATATCTTGACAAATCTAGAAGGGTTTATAAAAATCTTTTGGTAGCCTATTGAAATTGTAATTGTGTATAAAAATAGTGTATTATTCTGGTATAGAAATGGTGGTTAAATTGTGTTCGAGTATATATATAGTATATATATATTATATATATATACTAATATATTATATATATATATATATATATATATATATATATATATATATATATATATTATATATATATATATATATATATATATTATATATATATTATTATATAAAATATATTAATATAGTATATAATATAATATATATAATCCATATATCTCAATATATACATATCATATACCCTCTACATAAAATATATAAATATGAGTTAGTATATAATATATATATATATTAATATATATAGATACTCTTAAATTGTACATAAAAATTGATTGTATTAAAATTGGTAAATTTTCCTGGTATGAAAATTGTGTATAAAAGTGTGGAAACGAGGGTCGAGTGAATAATTATTATGTAAATTAAGTAGGCGAAACCTTTTTTCAGGTATCAATAAGAAGAACAAGCACACTGTAGTCTACCCTGATGTTCCTTCTGCCATTAAACCACAACCACATGGTCCAGGAGTTCCAGTTATTCTCACCTGAAAATACTGAGCTACAAGACAATATAGAAGATATAGAAGTGGATGACACTGACACTTCAGTGACATATCAGCCTACGTCTACAAACACTTCGCCAAGACCACTCACTCAAAGTAAATTAAATGACTTGACTAGAGATCTTGGTCTTTCTCAAAAAACTACATACTTTTGGTTCAGAAATAGAGACGAAGAGTTTCGAAAGTTCTTTGCAGTTGCTTCTTGCAGCTATTTGGTGTATTGCAATGATGTAAAAGGTTTAATTGAGGCACTTGGTGTTCCTTACCAACCAAGTGAATGGAGGCTCTTCATTGATTCTTCTAGCAGAAGCTTGAAGGCAGTACTCTTAAATATTGGCAATAAAATGAGGCATCCGTTACCTATGCCCATTCAGTTCAGTTTAACAGAAAAGCTACAACCAAATATGGAAGCATGATTAATTATCAATCAAGCCTACTCTTGAGACGCGGACAAACATAGGATTTAAAGTCCATTGTGGATGGAGTGATGTTCAAGGTAAGATATAATTTTTGCCAGTTTCTTTGCTTTGCATTTTTTAGTAAATCAATTCATAATTTAAAATGAATTATTAGGCCTACCTCCGAACAAAAAATATAAGTTCTTAGGAAACCATTGTTACTATCAATATAAATGCAAAGCCATTTAAAGACAGTTTCAATTTTAACCCTTTACTACATTTAATTGTATTTAAGAATTAATCCTTTCTTTCAGGTTGTGTGCCTTCTTCTTGGGATGCAAGGAGGCTACACAAAATATCCTTGCTTCATGTGTCTATGGGATAGCCTTGCTGATAGTCTTCACTATAATAGCAAACAAAAACTCTCATGCACGAGATTACATTCCTAAATTGGATGCCACAACGGTTGGTAGTTCTGAATTCTTTTAGTTCCCTCCCTTAATTATTAAATGTTTCCGTTACTGCCTCCTCTTCATATAAAAGCTTTGGCTGATTTGCGAAGAACCTCTTGTCAAAAGCCACTGAATAAAGAAGGCCAAGCTTTTAAGTATCTACTGCAAAAATTCCCACACTATCAGTGATGCAAATGCTCCATGCAGGCATTATTTGACTGCGTCCCCAAATTTTTACCCTAGAACTTCTGCCTTAAAGGACAAGCATTTTTTACACCAATATGGAAGCCAGTGAACAAGATGCATGGCGATCGTTTAGTAAAGTAAATGATCGGTTTTCCTGGGAAAAAAGTGCAAAGATTTGAATACATTTCATATATTTAATGTAAAGCCTTGCATAGTACAAAAGCTTTCGAATATAAATGACTCCCAGTACACGCCAAAATATCGATTAAAAATGCTTTATTTCTCTCCATTCATCATCTTGACTTATTTTCCCTCAAACTGTTGTAGGATTTACAGTCTGTTAGGAACAAGGTTGAAAAGATTTTTTTCCACCAAGACATCAAAGACGATGGAACTTAAATCTGATATCAAGGATACTCTTTGGGACCATACTTTGTTATAGCTGACTATTCCTGGGGTCTTAAACCCGCGACGAACCAGCATCGATTCACAAACGGGAAAATCATCAAGGACTTCGTTTCCTTGGAAATATAGGTTTCTTGACGTCTTGGGTTTTCAGGCTCATAATGTAGTCTTTATACAGTGTTAAAATTCAATTTAAAGGAACATGACCGTAATTGAGTCAATATAGTTTCACGGTATTTATTTTTATTCCAGTTTTACAAAGTAATTGTAAAATTTAATTAAATAACTTTGAATATAATACTAACGAATTAATTTTGTTAAAACTATACACACAATTTCTAAGAGAAAGCTGGATGCGTGTATCTCAAAAAACCCAGAACAAAACTGGATTGAAGCAAAATGAATGTTCAATTTCAATTTAGCAGAGGACAATTTCAGAATACCCTAGGGAAAATCACTATCAGAAAACCCCAGGAACAGAAATTTTTTTATTCAAAGTGCAGGCCTGAGTAATAGTGTAACAAAAAACAAAAAAAAATTAAACATTGGATCCAGTGCTGAGTTGTCAAAATTTTAACAAACGATTTTCTGCTTTGTCATAAAATTTTGCTACCGGTTCGCTTCCCTATTTAATTAAGCAGCAAAAGAGCTAAGTACCGGTTCACTTTTACAACCGGTTCTGCCAACCGCTACCAACTCACCGCTAATTTTTGATCCTGATTATATGATTATTGAAAATATCCTCCACTATAATCACAACATACGAGGTAGTGTTGGCAAGCGCACTGCACCGATGAGGTGTTGTGCGGTGCTTCACGGTGACGTTGCGGTGGTGTTACAAAGTGCGAAAAAAATGCTAGTTGGTACGTTGTTGATGCACGATCTCCTTGTATAGTGTGTTGTGGTGCGGTGCTCAAAATTCCGATACTCGACCAACCGCAATACAAAGGAACTTTCTTATATATAAATAGGTCCAAGAATAAAAGAAAAGTATGCTCATATTATATATATATATATATATATATATATATAATATATATATATATATAAATATATTTATATATATATATATATATATTATATATATATATTATAGTTATACATATATATATATATAGTATATATATATATATATATATATATATATAATTATATAAGTATATATTATATATATATAATATATAGATATATATATATATTTATATATATATATATACTATATATATTATATATAATAATATATATATATTATATATATATATATATTATAATATATATATACTATATATATGTGGACCAATCGCAACACAAAATATCTTTTTATATATAAATACGGCAATAAAAACAGAACAACAAAAACAATTATATATAATATATACTATATATATATTATATATATATATATATAATAATTATATATATATATATAATATATATATATATATATATAATATATATATATACTACCTTTTAAACGTTCAAGTATATATATATATATATATATATATATATATAATATATATATATTATATATATATATATAAATATTATATATATATATATATATATATATATATATATATATATATTTATATACTACCTTATAAACGTCAATAATATATAATATATATATATATTATAATTATAATATATATATATAATATATATAATATATATAATTATATATATATATAATATATATATATATATAAATATATATATATATATATATATATATATATCTTTAAACGTTAACGGATAAGAATATGGAATAACATAGAAGGATTACAAGGACTCCGAAGAGAAAGAGTAAATGCAGAGACCCTGTTGAGTATTGTTGATAACTCCTTAGTGATTAAATATTCAGAAGGACTTTACAAGACCCCTTTGCAATATTTTATTCAAGTAGCATCAGCATCTTGCGAAGGTGAGGAAATTTTACTTGTTAATAATTTTAGTCATTGAAAAAATACAAAGTGCAAAAAAAAAATATTGCTTTGTTATAATAATAATAATAATAATAATAATAATAATAATAATAATAATAATAATAATAATAATAATAATAATAATAATAATAATAATAATAATAATAATAATAATAATAATAATAATAATAATAATAAATAATAATAATAATAATAATAATAATAATAATAATAATAATAATAATAATAATAATAATAATAATAATAAAATAATAATAATAATAATAATATTTTAGACATGAAAATCAACGTTAATTCTGATGGCTCCTTATCCACATATATTCATGTCAAACTCACTGATAATGCTCTATATATGAACTATGGATCCTCTTCACCGACTCTTTAGTATTTACAATGAATCTATCGTAAAAACTCTTAGTCTACCGAGCATACAACTTACGTTCAACTTGGACAACTTTTGATAAAGAATTTAGCATTAAGGAAAATTTAATTAACTGTGATCATCCACAATATTGAGTTGAAAATTTAATTAATAAAACCCTTACAAAATTACATAATAAAGAAAATAAAAATAAAAAAAATCGACAAATTTCATCGGCAAAACTTCCCATGTTGTAGACTTTAGTAAGGAAGAGAAGTGCCTTCCTAACATTTTGAACTCTCAATTCAAAACTAAAGACACCCAAAAATTAAAGTCAGACTTTACCATAAGTCAAAACAACTATCGTTCTCCCTTAGCACAAGAGATGCTTTGCCCTACAACCATCATGTTATGTTGTTATATACCAATTTAACTGCCCTGAGTCAGACTGTACGTCGACATACGCATATATTAGTTTTATGACGAATAGATTGTCTGGTACATATTCAACATCGCTTCAATCCCAGTAAAATCTTTGTACATTTTTACGCGACACACGGTCGATCAACCATAGATATAATATTTCCAAACATTTCAAAATATTATACGGATCGTGTGAAGTCCAGAAACTTAAGATTGCTGAGGCCTTCTACATCAAAACCCGTAGACCATAAAATTTAATGAATCATCATTTAAACTTAATATTATTTGATTTAATTATTGTATATATAAACCACAACACACTCATTCGCTTACAAAAAACTTTCCCCTAATGTCTCAAGTACATCAGAGACGAAACGCGTCCGGAAATCACTGTAAATATGTCTTCTACTTCTGTTGTAAATTATTTTCAAATATTAGTTTAAGTAACATTAATAATGTTAAAAATAAATCTTTAGAACTTTGGAAGTGAATTCCAAAGCTTTTATATAATAATAATAATAATAATAATAATAATAATAATAATAATAATAATAATAATAATAATAATAATAATAATAATAATAATAATATAATAACAACAATATAATAAAAATAATAATAATAATAATAATAATAAAAATAATAATAATAATAATAATAATAATAATAATAATAATAATAATAATAATAATAATAATGATAATAATAATAATAATAGACGGTTAAATTTTTCCTTTCTTAATTAACGGAAAGATTCAACATCACGGGCATTGCCCTATTCTAAGAGGGGAACTACTCTAGGTAATTGATACCAATGATCCGGATGAGTGATCGACCCCAACCCTTTGCCTCGCGGCTCATCACTTTACCGTTGTGCCAAGGTAGAGTTGTATGATATTTTATGTATGATAAAATACCATATATTTCAGTGCTGTTATTTGGAGATGAGAGCAATTTTATATATAGTATCTCTTAAAATCTAACTAAAATAACACTATAAACATAATATATATATATATATATATTATATATAATATAATCTATACTATATATATATATATATATAAACTAAATATATATATATATATATATATAATATAATATATGTGATGAACACAATGTGATCGATGTGTCCGCGTGTGTACGTGCGTGACCCCACGATGAAGGAAAATGTGCATAGGTGTGTGCGAAAAATGTAGGGGGTGTGTGGTGTTTCACATGACCGTCTCCTGCATTACTTCGTGGTAATGATTATAATATACAATCTGCCTTAATGATATAACTAATTGACTGTCTATTTAGACTGGTAAATACCACCCACTTTAATTAATTATGTAATCATTATTGAATATAGTTATGCTGTAAACTTTTAATATTGTAAATGATTAATCTCTCTCATCTCTCTTCTCTCTCTCATCCTCTCTCTCTCTCTCTCTCTCTCGTCCTCTTTTTTTCTTTTTTTTCGTTTAATCATGTCTTGCTCTCTATCTTTTATCTCTCTCTCTCTCTATTTTTTTTATATCGATATCCACCTTTGTTATTATCTGCGTGCCTATTTTCGTACTTTGATATTCGAATTCTTTTTACTGTGATAAAAAATCTAGAGCGATACGGTGGTAACTGTCATATCATAGCCTATCTTAGTTCAGGCTAAATTTTCTGATAAAAGATAAAAAATTCGATATACTATTCCTTTTCTTCTAGAGGTGAATATCTATACGTAAAATGTATACATTTTCATGAAAGGATACTTAAATTTATAGTGGCCAAAGTAGTGATGATTATTAATTACTTCTGATACTGAATAATTTGAGCACAAATATCTCGTAGAAAACATAGGTAATTGATATTAATTCAAACTAAAAGAAAATAATAAAATACATTCGACTCCATTATGTACATAGATTACATATAAGTGCAATTCTCTCTACTTCTCTTTCTCTTCTCGTCTCTTCTATCTCATCTCTCCTTCATTCATCTTCTCTCATCTCTCTCTCATCTTTATCTCTCATCTCTCTTCTCTCTCATTCTCTCTCACTATAGTCATACCTTATCATAATATACTCACAAAACAGCACACCCCACCTACCCTCACCATTGACAAAGGAAGGAAAAATAAACCTTTTTTCGGAATAGTAGAAGAAGGAAGAGAGAGAGAAGGATTCGCGAACTCGGTGATGACGATGACCGCGTTTACCGATCGCGATAACGAAAATCACTATTTAGATATGAAAAGTAGCTCTTTGAAAGAAGCGATGTTGTCGAATATTCAGATCCCAGCGGCGATGACGACGACGATGTCCGGTCCACCTCTCCCACCTCCGAATCCTCCTCCTCCTCCTCCTCCTGCTTCCCATCTTCCCGACGTTTCCGATAATGTTCTACCTACGCGCGTTTCCCCATTGGAAGACGATAGCGATTATTCAGAGATACATTTGCCCGTAGGAAGAGACGGCGACTACGAATCAGACGACAATCTATCCACGGCATCCACTTCATTCGAATTCGAAAATCAGATCGACAATACCTCGAATACGTTACATTCGGCGTACCAAGCGTCGACGACCTCCTTTGGCAGATCTATCGGCCTCGTTCCCTCCGCAACTGCGAGATCGGTCGAGGGAAAACGGAAAAAAGGGAGATTAACAGAAAACTCGCAACATCAGCGACGAGAAAATAACAACAAAGTCAACCGCCGCAATCATTTAACAAAAAATCGACCGAAGCAGCAGCAGCAGCAGCAGCAGCAAATTCGAAGGCGGACGCCAACACCCCCGAGACAGCCTCATAATACATGCGTCTAAATCTTTTTGAAGGCAATGACACGAACGAACTTAAATGCACGTAAACATACATATATATAATAATTTCTTTAATTTCGATCGATGTTACGGTTATGTTCTAATCGCCATTCGCGTTTACCTAAACGCATAAAATTTTTAAAAATGTATTCATATATTTTATTCAATATTGCGTTTTAATTATTGTTATTTTATAAACTGTTTTATGTAGTTATTTTCTTATATACTGTATAAATAAAAAATTAAAATATGTAAATTTTTTTAATACAAACACCTATATATATATACTCACGTATTAGATCAAACTTCATTCTCGACCACCTTCCTCGAGTACAAAAAGGCTGTTCGTTAAAAGGCTAGCCTAAGGATAGAAAAAAAACCTACCGATTAAAGATGAAGTATTCGGAATTATTTTTAACCGTGCTTATAAATTTTGCCGTGCTCCTTCATCGAGCGACGCCAGACGACTCGGAACGTCATTGCAGAAATGTAGGAGGAAGGCGACACGAATTTTTCAACTTGCAAGATAAAACGAGAGGTTCGTTTTCCATCGAAGAGCAAAGCGTGGATCGGGAATGCGAGAAGCCGATCGAAAACTTTTTTGAAATACATCGCTTAACGACGCCGAGCAATTTGGAATCTTGCCCAAAAAACGGAGAATTTTTCCGCGTTAATGATATTACGCACAAATTCATCCGAGTCCAGTTTCAAGAAAATATAAAGCTGAAATACGCAGTGAACGACGACTACCGTCGCAAATTTAGGTTCAACGTGATTTCCAAGGATGGTGAAATTTATTCTTTCGCGCAACCGATCGACGAGAATTCAACGTTTTGCGGCGTTTATTTTTCCCTCGAATGCGCCAGAATATGCGAGATCGTTAACGAGGAGGACGACGACGCTTTCTCGGATTGTTCTTGGTTTACCCCTTTAGAGTATATGGAAGGCGTTGATATGGCGGAAGACAAAATCAAATACCTTTGGAAGAAAAACGCGATGTTTAAAACGACGATTAAATTTTCCGCACAAGCGACAATTTTAGTTATAGTCGTGGTTTTTATTACAAAATGCTTTAAACTATTAATAGCCAATCTACGCTATATATTCAAACCAGAACTATCATCGGAATACGCTAATGCCCCGCTACCGCAAGCCAGACCCGTTGTCGCCGTCACCCCCACTGCTAGATCTACCGAAGAAGAGCCCCAAGGTCGAGAAACGACAGCAACTACGATAATAACGATAATTACGAGGCCAATATTACTGGAATTCAATCGAATGGGCGAATTCGAAACCGGACCGTAACAATAATTTTAGAAAACATTTAAAAAATAATAGTTCTTCATATTTTCAAAAAAAATTATTTTTTGATTCTGTATTTCCTTTGTTAACTATAAGCTATTTATTAGCACTGCATGAATAAACATTTTTAAAAAATAATCTTTATTTTTTAATAAATACCTATATAACAATTTACTCGACACACCAATTTCAAATACAAAGAAAAACTCTATCGCGATACACTGACGGAAAACCGGAGGACGTTTCGCTTTCAGCATGAAGATCCACAGTTTATTTTTGTTCCTACTACCACTCGTCGTTAACCTCACTCGAGCAACGCTCTCGAAACAACGCTGCAAAGATATAGAGGAGAGAGGATACCAATTTTTCGACTCGTCGACTGGCTCGTTTTCCGTCAAGAGGCTAAATACGGACGTCGGTGGTGAAAAATTAATAGGAAGTTTTATTAGAATACATCCGCTAAGCGCACCGATGGATTTAAAAACCTGTCCTCATCCTGGACAAACAGTCAAATTGGACGAGGAAAACCGCTACGAATTTAACAAAATCCTCTTCGATGACTCTGTAGAGGTGAAATACGAGGTGAACGAAGAACGCAAATTCGTATACAGAGTTTTTTTTAGCGACTTGAAATACAAAAATTTCACAGTTCCTATTTATAATAATTCCAATTATTGCGGCTTATATATTTCCACCCAGAACGTGAGAATATGCGATCTACTCGATGATGGCACCCATCTGTTTTTATATCCTCTTAAATATTTGATAATTTTACATCAATTAATTCATTTAATAATCGTGGGAGTTATGATTTATTGTTTATGGTTTACATATCATAATAAGATCGTTTTTCGTCCCGTAGATGATCGTTTCAATATTCGTATCGCACTTCAAAAACGCCGTGTTAAAACGCCCTCCAAACCGGATATACTGCCACCTCCGTACGAGCTACTGTATCCCGACGGAGACAGAAGTGATCGTGATATTCATCCGATATCCGCAAATCGAAATGGTCGGAATGTCGATCCGCTGCTACTTAGGCTTCCCCCATTGGATATACCGCCGCCATCTTACACTCAAGCGATGAATTCCGTTGATCTTCCTAAATCTGATGGTAAAAATATCGAATCGTCTCCCACATCGGATGATCTATCGCCACCAGCTTACGCGTTAGTGACGAATTGCGATAATCATCCTTTGACTGATGGTCGGAATATCGATTCGCTTACCCCATCGGACGATCTATCGCCACCAGCATACACGCTGGTGCTGAATCCACGGAGTATCAACGGAGAAGAGGAAAATTCCCTAGGGTCCGAGAAAATAACCACAACAACCCCAAAGCCACCGACACAATCATTTAACTAGAAAAAGGCTGAAGCGCCATAAACGAAAACGAACGTCTATCCCTGCGAGAACTCTTCTTCTTCTTACACCCTCCCGATTTTAAAAAATTCATAAAGAAATAAAAATATCAATCAATCGAAGATATCGTTAGTCATCGACCGAAAATTTTATTCACGTGTTCCACCACGGTTAAAAATATCATCAATTAATATATTTTCTTTTCTTAATTTTTTTATTTTGTTTAATAATCTGCATCCAATCTGCATGCCATTGTTAAAAAATTTATTACTTAAATAAAAACCTTTATCGATTCTTATACTATATATATAACCCCACCTCTTCCCGAAGCGCAAATCAGCTCGAACGCCGTGGCGTGGTTCATTCACCGACAAGCGGAGGAAGAAACAGTCTCATCAGCATGAAGCGCCCGAAGCTATTTTGGAACTTGCTTTTCGTCCTAATAATAATAATAATAAATCGAGCCACGTCCTACCCGGATCGTTGCAGAAATGTTAGGAAGAGAGAATACGAATTTTTCAATTTGGAAAATAAAACGAGAGGTTCGTTTTACGTTAAAAGGCTTCGTGAGGCTAAGGGTTGCGAAAACGCGACGGAAAATTATATAAAAATCCATCATTTGAGCTCGCCTATGCATTTAGAAACCTGTCCCAAAAATGGTGAAAAACTAAATTTTGATGAAAAAAAATTAAATTTCTTTAGGGTCGATTTCGTTAAAAATGTGAAACTAAGATACGCCATACAGGAGCACCACAAATTTATATTTAAGGCCGTTTATAACAATACGGATATAGTTAATTTTTCTCGAAGACTCTCTGTTAATTCCAAGTTTTGTGGATTCTACCTTTCCCTGGAGTGCGTCAGTATGTGCGAAACGATCGGTGAATCCTCTTCATCTTCGTTTTGGGATATTGGAGAATTTTTTAATACGGCGATCGAAAATCTCGATTACTTCTGGAATAAAAACGGGTGGTATAAAGCCATGATCGTTTCGATTCCTATTCTGGTCATTCTCGCTATAGCGATGATTATGAACGAAATACGCAAAATCCTCCGTAAAAGCCGATGCGCTAAGATAACTAAAAAGAAGAAAAATAAGGAACGATTTAACAGCTTAGATGAAATCAATAAGATGATTGAAAAAAACCGCGATGATGATGATGATGATGACGATGAAAATAATTCATTCCCGAAGAACGAAGAGAAAGAAAATAAATTAACGCGAGATTCTGGACTTACATTTACGATACAAGTTAACAAGGAAAGGGGCGATAATAATAACGATACTAATAATTTGCGTTTCAACGATAATTATCGCATAAGCGATCCCTTCGAGTTTAAGTATCCGTTTCACACTTCCTCTTTAAAGAGATATCGAGAACCCTTCTTAACTTCAACTCTTAGAGGCTACCCGACGGGGAAAGGTAACATCAACAGCCTACCGACGTTTATAAGACCTCCTTCTCCACCATCAACAACCCCAATTCACTCTTCGCCGCCACCGATGCCTCTCCTCTTCGAAGACTCTTTTCCGTCGTATCCATCTTTGGAAAGACAAAAACCCGCCACCGAGAGAATTATTTCAACATGCACCAGTTCTTTTACCGGTCAAATACTTCCACCACCACCTTTACAACTATCAGCATCGTCGCCAATTCCGCCGCCTCCACCGCTTTCTTCTCTTCTCGCCACCCCTTTGAGTAGAACGAGATTTCCGCATGAAACGAAGCTATAACGCTTATGTAAATGCAAACTCTACACGATAGATTTATAAAAATTAAAATCTATTGTACTTTTTATTCCCATTTTTTTTACGTATTCCCATCGAAGAATTAATTGTTTTTCTCTAGTGCACTCCCGGTCACATACGAAGTTAAAAAAGCGAAATAGTGAGTGAGGCGTGTGGATTCGACCCTGCTGTTACTGATGCCGCTGCTGCCGCTGCTGTTACTGATGCCGCTGCTGCTCCTGCTGCTGCTGCTCCTGCTCCTGCTGCTAATGATGATCGATCTGCAATTTCAGATTTTTATTTTACATTCCCTTCAATTTTAGATCCAATTTTTAATACTATATGTTGTAAGATTTTAGGAAAAATATCATGCACCATTTTTGTTTTAAAAATTTATTTATTCTATATATACAATTATGCAATATCTCCTGCTATTCTATTTATTCTATCTATCTATATACTATTATTTTTGCTCTATTTTTATACAAGCTAATTATAGACACGTTTTAATAAAAAATATTCACTGGAATAATTACTGGTTTTTATTTAATTCCCAAATAATCAGTGAAGTTAAACGAAATACATAATCCCCTGGAAATACACCCCGCTCCTTCGACTGCCCTTGCTGATGATGATAATGACGACGCCGGTTATCAATAATTTTTGATTTCGAACCACCTCCCCTATTATTATTACTACTACTACTAAGAGGTTCGACATCGTCTCCGCCCGAGTTGCTGTAGACGAGATTCCCTTTATTGTGGTACTCAAATCTCGTTAAACATCGATGAATTTCATCAACGGGGACGCTGTCGGCAATTTTCTGGAATTCCGTTTCTAACCACCTTCGGGCTTCGGGCGAATTAGCGACTTGTACGCGTAATAATACTAAAAACATGTGAGTGTCGAGCAAAAAGTCGCAGGCGTCGCGGCATTGAGGATTACCCCAGCATAGCTTGAGGATTGGCACGATCATCACCTGGCCCCGTAGTCCCACGAATAAATTACATTCGTGCACGTGCCTTCTTATCGTTTCCATCAGCGAAGCGAATAACCGAACTGGCGATATTTTGAACGATTTCAGTTTATCGCATATACCAATCGCGCAATATTTCTCCGAAATATCGTAAAACGCGAAGCCTTTCTTTTCTTTGCAATTTATCTTTTTGTCGATATAAGACGTAGTAAATGAAACGATAGGGCGGTATGATCCCCTCGCTGCGGGAATCTCTCGTTCAATTTTGACGGTATGGGTTTGCGCGCATTGGGAGTTCGAGCAATACATGTAGGCGGAATTAGGTTTTGTCATCTCGCACAAGGTTTTGAAAAAGGAGTACTGGCGAACGGCGAACGATAATTCCTCGGCGATCTCTGGACAACATCCTTGGAGTGTTTTCACAACCCCCCGTAGGTTTTCTTGACACCTAACCCGATCGATGAAACTTATACGAGAGCTCTCATCCCGCTCGATTTTGTTCCTCTTATTAGACGTTGTCGTCGTTGTCGTCGTGTCGTAAAAAGAAAGCTCGCGTTTCCGAAACACCGGAAATGATTCGCAAATTGTTTCTTCTCCCGGTGGCGAGAAATGGTCGTTGACAGGCGGCGGAGGTGACGATAGTGAATGGCTTACGGCGATCTCGATTGACGTTTTGTCAGAAATGGGGACGACGATATCGTTATCGCCATCATCGCCACCCGCTCCGCAAACTCTGTTGTTGTTGTTGTTCACATCGAAGCAAATTCCGTTGAAATCTTTTTTCCCGACGCTGAGGGCTATTCTTTCTTCGATCATCGATTCAAAGGCCTCCGTGAACGCTTTCAGCCCGCTTTGAATTAAAATAAAGATGTTAACGATGGCCGACTTATTCAAGATATTGCGCCCGGATAAGGTTCCTATTCCTCGACGTTCGTCCCACATTTTCTTCGTTTGCAAGGTTCTTCTTAACCAGAAATCACTGCACGCGCCCCCGCTCCTCTCGACGTCGATCGTGTCCGCGCACAGCATATCGGCGAACCTCGACTTAACGTTTAAGGCGAGATCGGTGAAAATCTTGTACTTTCGCGGCGTCCTTTCGTTATACTCCAGCATTGCTTCGTAAATGTTGCTCATCGCGTTCGGCTTCGAGCACTTTTTGTAATAAGAGAGCTTCGAATATGGCACCTCGAATCCTAGAATCGAGCTGATAAAAATCGATACGAGCCGATTTTTATTAACGTCGAACTCGAAGCACGCTTGCGTTAAAAAGTGCAGCTGCATCGCTAGAGGGTTCGTGTCACTTTTGCAAAAAATACCCTTTAAATATATTTGGAGTAACGATTGGTAAAATTCTAGCGCAGCCAACATTTCTCCGTCTAGTTCGTCGATTTTCGTTCCGTTCTCGTCAACGACGTCATCGCCGCCGGCTAACAGATATTTCGCGTAGTTTTTATTGCGGGTTTTCAGGGTACAATTTAGAAACATGTTTAACAAATGACGTATTTCTAAACGCAAAATATATTTAGACGGTTTGGCTCTAAATTTTACCACCGTCGTCGTCTTTCCTCGGCTGCCGTTCTGGTCGTCGTCGTCGTCGTCGTCGTCAATGTCTTCTTTGACGAGGTTCGAGGTCCTCGGCATTCCTTCATCGTAAAGCGGATTTCGAATAATTTGGCAATACTGTAATGCGGTTGTTGTTGTTGTTGTTGTTGTTGTTTCCACTCCATCGTCATGGTCGTCGTCATTGTCGCACTTCCTTTTAATGGTCCTCAAAACATCGTCGACCTGAGGAGATTCGTTAAAATGACACAGGACGTAATTTTTTTTACGAAACAGAAATCCGAAGAGCACCATCCGTTCAGGGACTAGTTTCATGGCGTTGTCTTTACCCGCAAGGTAATCCGGGTCCGGCCTCACGCCCCATAATACTCTACCTATATATTTTTCGATAAAATCGCAAACGTCTTGTTCGAGTTTTATATCGACGTCGAGATATCTAGCGTCCACTCGTCGACGCTTGAAATAAGGGCTCCTGATCGTCGAAAAAGTGCTGTCGGTATCCCCGTAAATATTCTGCAGGTTATCGACCAGCGAATTAGCGGCTATTTTTATATTGGCCGTAGTCCTCCTTCCTATCCCTGTGATCAAATTGGACAAGAGTTGATTAACGCTGCTCTTCAAATTTTTGCCCGACATGATGCCGTAGGCCGAATTCATCATCAATTTGACGTTGTTTTGGTCGATATTAGCCAGCTGCCTTTCGTGAGGGTAGAGGGTGTTATCTTTCATCTTCTTTTTCAGTTTCTTCCTCATTTCGCCGAGATTTAATTGAAGATCGGGCCAGCATCCGTCTTTCAAATCGGACCGACAAACCCAAAATCGGCAATAAGCCCCGCAATCCCAGCACCTGGACGAGACGCCTCGAACGAAAGCCTCAACCAGCGGGCACCCGCTTTCGTTAACGTAAAGGAAGTTCAACGCCTCCTTAATACCCGTTTTCCCCCTTTTTCCGTTCAAAGCTTCTTTCAGATTTTCTTCGAGACGCGGTAGTGACGTCGCCTCCAGCAGCTTCGAAATCAATTTTCCCAAATCGTCGGCGGATTTCACGAGGTTGCCGAACGGGTAAAATATTTCCTCGAACAATTTCTCCTTCCCTTCGTACTCGTTGACCGAGAGATCGTAAAGGAGGGGGAAGTAATACTTTAATCCAGCCGGCTGCACTTGCGCGTCCTCGCGCCAGTAACCCCTTTCCTCTATCCAACTGGGAAAGGAGAGCCTCGGAAAATAATCGACCCCCAAATAGCGTCCGTTGGCTAAGTCCGCCTCGCGGTTAAATTTTTCGACGATCACGCTGTAAGGGATCCAATATCTCATAATCGACGAGCAAAAGGAGGTGTGAGCGTTAAAGACGTTCATCGCGCTCTCGTCAATATCTTCTATCCTACGAGGAGAAACTATTTCGCTTTCAACAGCATCGCCGGTATCGGGAATAAACGATTGTCCGCGACGCCGATACTCGACGGACCTCACGACCTGACTATGAAACGCGAAAGTCGAGGGACAACAATTGTTCGTGATCATTATGGAGGGATAAAGGGATGCGAAATCTAACGTTATCACCCCGTAGTCCGAAATGGACATTTGGATCGGAGTTATTACGAGCCCGCCTTTCGTAGAGCATTGGTAATTATTGTGGTTATCAAAATATCCCGTGTTGCTGACTAGAATCTCCTTTTTACGTTTCACATCGTTCTCGAAACAGGCTTGAACGATTTTACTTCCTTTGGGCGCCCATCCGATTAAGGTGTCGAACGTCTTTCCCGTCAATTTGCCCAGCGAGGCTTGTTCCATCACCGTGTTTAGGCTCGACTCTAGGAGACTCACCAGGGCGGCATCGTGAACGCAGTAGGCGTGTATGTAAGCGGCTTTTTCCGAGTCTCTGGCTCCGCTGCGAAAGTAGTTGAGCAAGTCCTGCACGTCGATAATCATTTTTTGTTCGATTTCCATTTGCTCTCGCCCGCACACGTTTTCGACGCACGAATTCAGATTGTACGAGGATAATTTATCGAACTTCAAACGAACCATTTTTTGCATATCAAAGAAACACATTTCCGGGATTAAAATGGCTCTCACTATCTGAAGAAAGCGATCGTAGTTTTTTTCGTTCGGGTTGAAAGGAACTCCCCCTGCACCATCACCGCTCTGGGCGCGTCTTTCTTTTTCGGTCTTGCTACTACCGCCACCGGCGCTTCGAATAAAAATCGATTTTGAGGCACGGTAGGCGCTTAAGATATCCTTTTTATCGCTAATGGAGAGCTTTTCCAATTGAAATATCTTAGATGCGACGTCGTTAATAATCATTCGAACCAGCAAAAAGGATATGTCGAAAGTCACGTTAAACCCCACTAAATACGTGAACATGTGGAAGTTGGAGTAAAAAAATTCGTCGACGGCTCTCAACATTTCCGCCTCGTTATCGAAAACGTCGCACTCCAATTTCTCGACTTTCCCGTACAATGATTTCTTTTGCGAGAATAAGTCCGATAGCTTGCTCCGTATTCCCTTGGCGAACGATGATAATGATGATGATGATGAAGATGATGATGATGATGATGATGAAGACGACGAGGCATTAGGCGCCGCGTTGGAGGAGGGGGATTCGGTCTTAGGGACGACGGCGAATACGTACACGCGTTTGATATCCTTCTCGAAAACCGGACGAGTACAAACGGCCAAGCTATACATGCGTTCATCAATGGCGTCCAATCCGGTGGTTTCGGTGTCGAAAAACGAAGCCATCAACTTGGACTGATTTCTCAGCAAGGTATCTTGCTCTTCCTCGCGAACGAAACATAATACGCTATCATCCTTTATCGATGCCGGAATTTGAGCGATATCATCAGCGCTCGATTGTCGATCAAAATTGATCCCGAAAATCTGGTTGCCCGTTCTAACATTCGCGTTTTCTAACCCTAAAACGTTATTGAGAGTCGCGTCGTAATTTATGCCGAATTCGTTTTTACTAGAGAAATAGTCCGCCGTATCCATAGCGATCAGTTTTTCTTTTATTTTAGGCTCAGCGAGTACGCGATTTCCTTCCGTTTTGAAATGAAAATTGTTGTACCTCTTTTTAAGCAAAGACATTTCTTCGAAATAATTTAAAGGATTTACCCTATTTTTCAAGTAAATTTTCGCGTACGCCTGATAGCTTTCGATACCCTTTCCCGAGGAGGAGGAGTCGTCGTTATCCTCGAAAACTGGAATTCTTTGAACGTTATTCATATTGAAAGGCGGTGAAGAATTTTCGTTGTACACCCATCGGTATATCTGAAATTGCTTAGTCATGTGAGAATTAACGGTACTGAAAGACCAATACCTTCCTTCCCCCTCGGCAACATCGGAGGCGTAGTTGCAAATGATTCGTCCGTCAGTGGCGCTGTCCGGTTCTTTAACGACCGTCGAATTCAACATGTCTAGCATCATCATTTTTCCGAAAGGGTTAAGGAGAGGAAAAATGGATTTTTTAAAGTCCCCCCTTTGGTAGAAATTAATCGAGCGCATGAGGAGAGAATTTAAATGCCTCGTGTAATCGCACGTTTCGTCGTTGTACAAAAGAATCAAACTCTTGGACAAAAAACGGATTATAGAATCCGGGTTATTCCAACGGGGCGCGATAGCTTCGATCGATCGTTTCATTTTATCCAAAACCATTTTTTCTTTAGCCTTCCTCAATCGGTCGAACGAGTCGCGACGACGATCGTCGTCACCGCTGCCGCTGTCATTTAACGCTCGTCCAACCCCCTCGTACGATTCGAATTTACCGGAGGTAAGCCGCGCGTCAAAAATTTCGAAGAAGCAAGCCGGACAGCGATCGAAAATGGTCCGATGATCTTCGAAGTCGGCGGCGGGGGACCCCCTTTTCGCCCCGGTTTCGTCTTCTCGTCGTTTTGAATGTTTTTGACAAAACGTTTTCTTAACTATACTACGTTGAACGCGTCTCGTTAACGATTCGTTTTCTAAATCCCCCATCCGTCGCTTTTTCCAAGCACCAGTTTCGCTGAACTCTTCTTCTTCTTCTCTTCTTCTTCTTCTTCTTCTATTCCTTCCTCCATTCTTTCTTCGCGCGAAGAAAAAGCAGTGTTCGCGGAATGAAAACGCGTCATCTTTCGGAAGGCGTTTTCGATAGCCTTCCTGCACCTCGTTTCCGAAAACATCATTTTTTCGAATCCGTAATTCAAGACCGAAAAATGCTCGTATTTCAAGAGGTCTACGAAATAATTGATAGCGGTCAAGATTCCGGCCGGGGCAGACCTATTTTTCTTCAACAGGTAACTTCTCAGAACTTCAAGCGGAGACACCCTTTCAAAGTCCAATAGGAACACGAACCAATTGAAATTCAGCAGGGGCATTTGGTGGATGGACGTTCTCGGGTGAAACAGGTTTTTGGAGTAGTAAAACATAAATAAAATAAAATCGAAATTCGTATTCACGACCACGCTCATTTTGCAGCTGTTATAAACGTTGAAAACGTTTTCTCCCATCCTGTTCTTAACGCAGACTCGAAGGAAATCGTCGGTGGTCGTGGTTGTGGTTGTAGTCATGGTCGCGTCGTGGTCGCGACTGGATCGAAGAACGACGAGGTGAAACCCCGTCCACACTTTGGGATATTTTAGCAACGTGTTAGTCTCATTTCCTCGCGTGAGAGAAGAATAGTACGAATCGAAACTAGAAATATTCTTCAAAACGTTTCTCAGGACGCTTTCGTGAACCTCGTTCGATACGTTTCTAGGAGGAGGAGCGGTCGATAGCCATCGTCCTCCGCGAGAGCGAGATTCGTCTTCGCGGTAACCTGTCGGAATGAGTGACGTATCGGCCGCGCCGAAAAGCGAATCTCCCCCGCGCACGAAAAAACCGATTCTCCGCAACGATATCCTGGGAACGAGGATTATTTCTTTGTAGTAGTCTCTGTAAAGAGAAACCTTTACGAGTTCGTTATTTCCCTCGATCTCTTTTCGGTCTATAAAGCCGATATAACTTACGATCGTTCCAACCATGTTGAATGAATGAATTTGACGAAATATTTCGGTGGTAATCGGACCGCGTGTGAATTAATACCGATATATATATATTTATTTCTGAAAAAAATTTATTTATTTATCTACATATTAAATATAAACAATTAGATTAATATATAGATATAATTAGATTAAACGTATAAGTAAATTAAATAAAAAATAAAAATTAAAAAAAAAATTAATTTATGAAAAACGAAAGGTTATACGTATAGATCCGAGGTTTTTTGGCATTAAAACACTGACGTCATCGATTAGTTTATTCTGTCCAGTCAACCATTTTAGAGGCAGCAGCAACAACAAATGGCGATGAAAGAAGAGGCAGCGGCGAAGGAAAAGGTAGAGGGAGAGGAGGAAGAGAGGTCGATTCCCCGCGAAAAAGTGATAGTGTGCATCGAAGGAAATATCGGAAGCGGCAAAAGTACACTCATCGAATCGTTTAGGAACGACGCGAGAATCTCAACGTTACCCGAGCCCGTCGACGACTGGGAGGACTATCACGGCGTAAACCTGCTGAAAGAGTCATACAAAAATCCTAAAAAGTACGCGTTCGCCTTTCAGCTTTTTCATTTGATTTCCACGCACGAGAGGTACGCGAAAATGTTAGACGTTTTGAAAGACGAAGAAGATGTTATCGACGTTATAATGACCGAGAGATATTCGTTATCAGCTCAAAGGGTTTTTATTCTCCACGGCGCTAGTCAAAAATATATCAGTGAAACCGAGCACCATATCGTGAACGATCTGTATAACATCGTCGAAGGCCGCAAGCTAATACCCGACGTCATAGTATACCTTAAAACATCTCCTTCCGTCTCGCTAGAAAGGATAAAAAATAGAAACAGGGAGGGCGAATCGACCATCACGCTGGACCACTTGAAAAACTTAGACTTCCTTTACGAGGAATACGTGAATTACCTTATAAATAACGACACTTTTAAAGATATTAGATTCATCACTCTCGACGGAAACAGGAATTTGGAAGATGTGAGAGCGGAATACGATTTTACGGTCGAACCGGTTATCGCAGCCGTCTCAAAAGAATTAAACGAAAGAGGGATAGAAGAGAGGAGGCGTTTTATGCAGAGTATCGACGAAGAAATCGATAGGACGTGCATACCCTTCCCTCGAACGAACAAAGAAGAAGGAGAAACCCGTTTTTGGAACTACCTTATCACTTTTTATAACCACGTGATTTCTTTTCTGACCTACGTCTTCGGAAATAAATCCAAAAAAACCGAGTTGCGAAAGGAAAAGATCAATAATTATTCGCTTACTTTTTATTTAAAATCAGTATCACGTACCGCGAACGCGTCTCAGTCAACGAATATTCGCGTTATTGTTTTTATATACTACACTCCTACGCACGTTTTTATTTTATTTTAACATTTAATAAAAGTTACGAAACTAATATTGTTTTTTCTTTCTTTTCAACTTAACCTATTATAAAATACCGTGATTTCATTTATTAGTGAGCGAGAAAATTAGTAGGTTTTCCAAACTTATTCGAGGATTCGTCGATTTAGTTACTTTTTCACTATTACGTGGTATTATTGTTATTAGTATTATTATGATTATTATTATTATTATTATTATTATTATTATTATTATTACGTTGATAATATATTATTATTATTATTATTATTATTATTATTATTATTATTATTATTATTATTATTATTATTTTTATTATTATTATTATTATTTTATTAACAACTTAAAAATATATTTGTTAAGTATTTGTTAATTAGAAATAAAACAATTTTGGTTAAATCTAGCTTATAAATACCTCAGACGTCGTACATTTTTATTTAATATCCGACGACGCGATCGAGAGCGGATTAAAATCAGGAATAAAAAAAGGCTGCTGAGCTACTCATTTGAGTTGAAATTATCATCATTAATGCAGGGTGGAGATATCGATTCGTCGAAACAAAACGAAGATTTAGATTTACTCAAAAATGAGCTGCGGGGTTACGACTTCATGACCGAAATTCAAAAACAAGAATTGTGTCGCAATTTCGATTCCCTTCAGTGCCGTCGTCAGGTATTAAATACTTAGTGACCTAAGCTAGGTATTCTGGTAATAAATACCAACAAACTTTTAAGTACTGTAAAATAATAATAATAATAATAAATAATAATAATAATAATAATAATAATAATAATAATAACAATAATAATGTAATAATAATAATAATAACAATATTAATGATAATAATAATGTAATAATAATAATAATAATAATAATAATAATAATAATAATAATAATAATATATTATCCACGTAATAGTGAAAAAGTAACTAAATCGACGAATCCTCGAATAAGTTTGGAAAACCTACTAATTTTCTCGCTCACTAATAAATGAAATCACGGTATTTTATAATAGGTTAAGTTGAAAAGAAAGAAAAAACAATATTAGTTTCGTAACTTTTATTAAATGTTAAAATAAAATAAAAACGTGCGTAGGAGTGTAGTATATAAAAACAATAACGCGAATATTCGTTGACTGAGACGCGTTCGCGGTACGTGATACTGATTTTAAATAAAAAGTAAGCGAATAATTATTCATCTTTTCCTTTCGCAACTCGGTTTTTTTTGGATTTATTTCCGAAGACGTAGGTCAGAAAAGTCCACTAACCGTTTATTCTTTTGAACGGCTGGCCGCCAAAATGTGTTCCGCTGCCATCTTCGTATTTCCGACAGAAGTGACGAATCTATATCTTTAAAGAGTGTCGATTATTTACTAGGTAATTCATTCGTAAGAGTGCAAGTTTTCAGAGGTGGTCCCGTGATATTCATTCGCCCTGTTCTGGCCACCTCGCTTCTGCGAAGCAGATATTTGGAAACGCTTGACGTCAGCGATGTGCTTGCGGGCTTCGGCGATGTTATACAGATGCGTTGTCGCGTCATATTTTTGACGCGCACCGTGAAGCCGCTAATATGCCGACCGATGGCGTCGATAACATCTTCTTCGTGGCAAAAAAACGTCAACACGGCCTAAGCGACGGCTCTCGAGCGGCGGCATGCGAACGCGCACAGGATTTTGAACTTTCGTCGGGTTGCACGCCCGTGATGGCGAGCTCGGGCCAACGACCAATTCGCGTCGATCCTAAACGTTCGACTCGAACTCCGGTATTTCGCTTTCATTTTCCTTCGCCACTGCCTAAATCGCCATTTGCTGTTGGTATACGCAAAATGAGTCATTGAACGTAAACGCAATCGACTGTTTGTCAGTGTTGCAATAAAACCCGGTATCTACGGCCATGGCTGCTGGTTTCATGGAAATTCATCTGCAATGATGATTTTACTTTCATACGTTGGTATCAAATCGGTGCTGTATTAATCTATTTTTTATATTTAATAATGTGAATAAATCTTTTTCAGAAAACTAATATATATATCGACGTGATACGCAGCTCCATTTCGATAATTATTCGTCAGGCGTCAACATGTTTATAGGCGGTCTCGCCGCGGGCCGAAAAGAAGATCAGAAAACCTTCGCTGGAGTTTCTTACGGGAACTGCTACAAAGAAATAATCGTTCAGACCGATTGCGGAAAATCGGCTCGTGCGCGAGAGAGAACCTAACGCCGACGTCGCTCATTCCGACGAACCCACCCGCAGCTCGGTGCCGAGGTTCGCGAAAAACGTCTGGCTGATTGCGAAGAGTATTTCAGTTCTTCTCGCGCGTGAACTAACGCGTTGTAAAATATCCCAAACGGACGAGTCGTCGTTCGATCCAGTCACGATGCGACGCTGTGACCATTACAACCACGCCAGACATTCCTCACGTGCTGAGATGAGAAGGCGTTTTCGGCCGTTGCAGGTGTGACGTGCTACTCCCAACTGGTGATCCATCTCTTTAATTTCAATGATTCATGGTGCTGAAGAATGTCTCCGCTTGAATTTATTACGTTGAAGAAAATGAGTGCAACCAGAATGTGACCATATCAGCCAGACCTCAATACGGCGACGATGCGAGCAAGATTCCCGAAAATGTTTCGAATGCCAGAGAAAACTATCACTTCGAAAGATAACGTCGCAATGATACGAAGAGTTCAATGACTTTGTTGTATAGCTTTAGAAAACTGATAGATTAACGGTTTTGGATTTAAGCAGCTATGAAAAACGTTTTTGTCGAAGCATTCGCTGGCGTTAACCAGCGCGGGGTCCCCGAAGACTCATCGGTTCCTTTCGATCGCGTCAGCTTTCAGCTCTTCGAGAACGACGCCTGACACCTCCGGCTGAAATTCAGTCGTACAGTTTGGTTTTTGTTGACGGCGGCGGCGATCGTCGTGCCACTCATCACATTGAGGAAGGCTGAAAAGAAAATGGTTTTGGACAAAATGAGGAAACGATCGTCAGCTATCGCACCGTGAATGGCCCGGATTACTGTGCAACGTACGAAACGTGCGTTACGGGCATTCGCGTCGGTAATACGCAGGGGTTTAAAAATCCGTTTTCGCAACCTTTCGGAAAATGATGATGCTGTATGTTGAATTCGACGGTCGGTTTGCGCCGCTGACCGAACGATCATTGCCCATTCAGCGTTCAAAAATTCCAGTTTTCGAAGGATTAACGATGACTCTCGAGGAAAGGGTATCAGCCTCGGGCGCAGAAAATTTGCCAGAAAAATAAGGGCCAAATCCTTTAAGTATTTCGAGAAGAAAATGTCTTCCTTAAAAGCGGCGGCCACCAAGCGGAGCGCGCTCAGCCTGAAAGCAAGAAGGCTGTTCGTATGGTACGGCGATTCTCTGTGCGGAAATTCGCTTTGCCAAACCACGACGCAATATAATATGGCGTTTTAGAAAACGCAATGATGGGCAGGTAACCAGATTTTCATGGATCAATTTTGATCGACAATCGGCGCCGATGTCGCTCGTCAAATCAATAAAAGACCGATGCTGCTGCTATCGAGATGACCAACTGGATTCATAAACCAGTTGGTTACTCGTCCCATTTCGAAGAAGAATCAAGCGCGCGTGGCCATGACGCCGTCGCTAGCAATTTGGCGCGATAACGCAGTCGCTCTTCATGCATCTCATTCGCCAGGGCTCTGTACTCCAACTTCCACATGTTCACGTATTTAGTGGGGTTTAACGTGACTTTCGACATATCCTTTTTGCTGGTTCGAATGATTATTAACGACGTCGCATCTAAGATATTTCAATTGGAAAAGCTCTCCATTAGCGATAAAAAGGATATCTTAAGCGCCTACCGTGCCTCAAAATCGATTTTTATTCGAGCATCGACGCCAGGTATTGTGATGCGGTTTCGGCAAAACTACGATCGCTCAGATAGTGAGAGCCATTTAATCGTAAATGTTTGCTGATATGCAAAAAATGTTCGTTTGGTTCGACAATTATCACTCGTACCACAATCTGAATTCGTGCGACATGTGCTGTCGGGCGCAAATGATCAGCATCTGGGATACTGCGAACTCGGAAAAGCGCTTCCCTACACGCCTACTACGTTCTGTCCGCCGAGTCTCTAGGGTCAGTAAACTACGGTGATGGATCGCTGGACTGAAGTGACGCCATTGCCGCAATCGGATGAGCACGAAATGCGTCGTTCGAGCCTGGCGAGGCTGTGTGAGCATGAGATTTGAACGCAACACGGGGTGCGCGACAACCTGGCTGAGCCGCCGTGCTCTGCGGCGGGTGATCATGTAACGTCCCAAGCTGACTCCATTTCACCGGGTCCCGCCGCGATGCAGTGTGTTATTCGACTTTCACGTTTCATGAGTCAGTCGTGGCGTCAGCGTGCGTTCGATACCGGCGATGCTGTTAGCAATAATTTCTCACTAAACAGGATAAGAAAGATTGTTTCAGGCGTAATGGCACGGCATCACTCCTTTGCTCGTCGTTATGTGTGGATCCTTACGTGATCGTCAAAATTGCCGCGGGCGACACCAGCCGGGCTATTTGAGAGGTCAGATGTGAGGCTCTCACTCCAGTTGAATGGAAGGAGAGAAAGGGGACTGGCGCGGTACCCATCAAGCGACGGATTATGTGCTTCCCCGCCCGACTCGTCAACGGTACAGTGTTCGTACCGTTCGACGACACTCGTAATCCGCCAACATTTGGTGATTTCAGCGCTGAGCTTTATTTCGCGTCTCGAAGAAAATCTGAAGAAAGCGGGCGGCGAAAGGCGTGGAGGCGTTGCGTGTAACGGCGGGGTAGCGGTTGAACTCGTTCGAGGCCACGTCGTCAGGTGGATGCGGGCTTGTGCCGGCTCGATGTGTTGAACGCGGCCTGCTCTACCTGAGGCGGCTGTATCGACCAGAGCGGCGTCAGAAGTCGGCCTACGGCGCATGTCGAACGCAAAAGAACGAGAAGAGCGCGTTGGCGTCAATAGCTGACGAACAGAAGAGGAGGACCACGGCCAATGCAGCCTGTAGTCTGGTCGGCAACAAAGTACGGAAGGTGTTACCAGCACCCTGGGACAACCGAAGCGTCGACGGTGGATGGAAGCTCTCATTGATCGATATAAAGAACTGGGCTGACTACGTGGAAACGACCAGCGAGGCTGAAGGCGACCCAGTAGGTGGCGAAAACGGTGGTTACTCTTCGAATTTCTGTTTTCGTAAAAAAAAAATTGCATCCTGTCAATCGCTGGCTGAATCTCCTCGGGCTGTCTTTGGTTTTCGATGTATTCCATTATGATAGTGGCTGGCTGCCTTCTTTAACTTTCTTCTTCTTTCACAGCCACGTATTACCAAATCGGCAAATCACCTGAAAGGGCTAATCAGCGAACCTGGAAGAAAGTTTTTGTGTTTTGTTTTGTTGACTGTCATTTGAAATGGTTGTTGACGATAAACCCAGAGCCAATTCATCTATCTTATTTTGCGTTACGCTTCATCATTTATTAAACATGTTTCTAAATTGTACTGAAACCCGCAACAAAGCATGTAATATCTGACCAGCCCATTTGTCGATTGACATTCAAATCGAACTGAACTGAAGAAATGACCAACCCGCTAAGCTACCCATACTCAAATATATTTAAAGGCATTTTACCCAAGCTGTTTACAACTCTACAGCCTTTTTAACAGCGTGCTTTCAGTTCGACGTTAATAAAAATAAACCAAATGTCATTTTTAGCCAGTACTGCAAATGTATTACAAGAAGTGCTCGAGCGAACATGATATTTTGACCTGGCAATGCTGGTACTGGCGCAGTTGCCGCGAAAACCTGAATTTTCACCGATCTCGCTGGCCAAGTCGGGTTCGCCGTATGTGTATAACGATCTGTTTGAAAGGCTTTGTTTCTGAAAAAATTGCCTGGAAACGAGAAAATGAGCGTCGAGGAGATGGAGACATATCGGGCGCAATGTCTTGAACTTTCATCTTGTTGCAATTCCAGAGCAGAACCCAACGATGATCGAGAAAATAGCCCTCGGCGTCGAAAAAGATTTCAACGAACTGTACTCGATATTATTCTTTGGCAACAACAGAGGGTTTAGCGACGTCGTCTTCATTTAAGCGTCAATCGAATGCCATAACCGATACTGCTGCTGTCGGCTGACCATTCTGCGGAAAGCGGCAGTATTCCAGTATTTCGGAAACGCGGCTTTGCGACACGACTGGCACGGAGACAAATCGGCGAGGATGAGAAGCTCTGTATAAGTTTCTCGGTCGGTGAAATGTCCCAGTAACAGAGATGTTGACTCCGAAAGTATCGTTGCGCCTACTTTCTCAAAACACTTATTGCAGATGTGGCGCATGTTGCTCGAGCTTCCAATACGCGCAAACCATACCGTCAAAAACGACGCTTTGAATCGCCTACCGCCTACTTTCATTTACCGTCTTATATCGTTTTTAGACCAAATTACTGAAGGCTTCGCGCGTTTGACTATTTCGAGCCGCGTATTATATCCGACAAACAATCGCCAAAACCGATGATCGCTGATAGTGAAAGGCTTGCGATATCCCGACTAGTGTTTTACGGGCAGGTGACTGTCGTGCTTAATCCTCGAAGCTATGCTGGTAATCTCAATCACCGCATTTCGCCTACGTTAGCCTCACCGCTCATTTTGTATTACGTGCGCAAATGCTAATCGCGAAGCCCAGTGGCCAGAAACGAATTTCAGAAAATTATGACCGTCCCCTCGTTGATAAATCGTAATTTAACTTGAGACTATTACCACAATAAAGGGTGGTGACTCATTATATTGTGTGTAGTGTAATGCCAGGAAGTGATTTCGAAAATCAAGCGTGATAACCATGTCGTCGTATCATCATCAACAAAAATGTTGTCCGAAAGGAGCAGAAACCTTTCCGAAGGAACTATTTCGTTTAACTTCACTGATTATTTGGGCGATAAGCAAAAACCATTATTCCAGTGAAATGTTTTGACAAAACGTGTGCTGAGCAGCTGTGCTAAAAAATGGAGGCAAATAACCAGTAGATGAATAGAATGAAATGGAATGGCAGTGTGCATGGTGTATACAGAATAAATACCCCAAGGCAAAAATGGTATGATATTTTTGCAAAATCTTACAGCATAGTGATAAAAGGTGGATCTAAATGAGAATGAAAGAGCGCGATCGAGGCGCAGGCGCAACGGCCTCGGCGCTGCAGCGGCGGCGGCGGCATGGCAACAACGAGATTACACGCCTCCTGCCTGTTGCACACAACTTCGCCAGACAGCCACGCAGAAGAAACAATTGAACAATGGGCAACAAAATGAATAAAAGTACAATAGGCACGAACACATAGTATCGTGTGAGCTTGCATTTATAAACTGCTCGTTCATGCGAAATATGGTTACAAGTGTTGAAGAGGAAAAGAAAGCATTGAAACACGAGTATTACGGTAGCCAAGGTGATTGATGAGTGGCAAGAACGATACCTGACCAGTAATTGCTGCTCGTGGCGAGTTTAATGTACTTTCAGATAATACACGACTGAAAAGAGTCTTTCGAAGAAGGAAGAGAGTAATAAAATTGGTGAAGATGGGAAGAGAATATTACCATCATTAGGCTGATTGACGACAATACTCGTATGAAACGGACGAAGGGGATCTTAACTCTGGTAATTATCGTTGAAACGGTAGTATCGTTATTATTATCGCCCCTTTCCTTGTTAACTTGTATCGTAAATTACTGCTTTATCTTCGTTCTTCAGGAATGGTAATCATCATCACATCATCATCATCATCTCAATCATCTTGTGATTTCATCTAAATGACCATTTTCTTCAGACCAGCTCTTAACGCGTCGAATTTAAATCTTCGTTCATAACTCATCGCTATAGCAATGACAGAGGCTAAGATCATCGTAACGCCACCCGACACCCAGCTCGGATTTTCGTCGCCGCGCGGGAAGAGGATTCACCGATCGTTTCGCACATACTGACGCACTCCAGGGAAAGGTAGAATCCACAAAACTTGGAATTAACAGAGAGTCTTCGAGAAAAATTAACTATATCCGTATTGTTATAAACGGCCTTAAATATAAATTTGTGGTGCTCCTGTATCGCGTATCTTAGTTTCACATTTTTAACGAAATCGACCCTAAAGAAATTTAATTTTTTTTCATCAAAATTGCTCAATTGAGCTATTGTAAAATAATTATTCGTCGCGTTTTCGCAACCTTCATTCCTTCGATACCTTCTAACGTAAAACGAACCTCTCGTTTTGTTTTCCAAATTAAAAAATTCGTATCCTCTCTTCCCTACAATTCTGCAACGATCTTTGTTGGGCATCGCTCGATTAATTATTAAGGCGAAAAGAAGAAACTGAAATAATTTCGGGAACTTCATGCTGAGTCCGTTTCTACCTCCTAAATGTATAGAGCTAATTTGTTTTTGTTTTTTTTAGGCTTCGAAAGAAATATTTTTAACAGTACGGCCATATGGATACGAATTATTAAACAAAATAAAAAGTGAAGGCTATTAGTGGTGATATTACCGTGGTGGCTACGTGTGGTGTGTCTTTCGATTGTTGATATTTTATTTCTTTATGACACAAAATCGAAGACGAAAGTTACGCGAGATAATTTATGGCGCTGGCTGCCACTACAAAGTTTGTTATTGATTGGCCTGAAATTTTCCTCTTCTCCGTTGTTACTCGGTGGTTTCAGCACCAGCGCGTATGCTGGCGGCGGTAGATCGTCCGATGGGGTAAGCGAATCGATATTCCGACCATCAGTCAAAGGATGATTATCGCAATTCGTCACTAACTACGCTGACGATATCATCCGATGTGGTGATTCATTATTTTACCGTCATCAACGGTGATGGCGTGTGCGCGGCAGTCTTATTCCATTTGCCTGATCATCACGATCGCTCGTCAAATCGGACTCTACGAAAATATCGGTTGGCCGCCCAGTGCTGTCTGAGCCCGAACGATCATCCGGACAGGCCCAATCCCAATATGTAAACCATAGACATAAATCTGCTCCCGCGACCAGCCAAATGGTGGTGATGGCCAAGAGCCCATCAAAATGTTTGGAGATATAAAGCAGATTGAATGCTATGCATCATCAGTAATCACATATTCTCACGTTGAATGAAATGCGCCGCAATAATTGAGTATTATAAACAGGAACAATGAAGTCTTCAAACTGCAGTACGAAGGTATTTGCTCTTCGTTCACCTCGTATTTCACCTCTACGAGAATAAATCGAAAATTTCGAGTGAAGATTCATGGCTCGTCAATTAACTGTTTGATCTAAATCCCATCGTGCGTGATGTATTCTAATAAAGCCACATTATTTCACCGCCGGCTGAAGCAGCGGCTGATCGAAAAAGTATCTCCTCTGTATCTTTGCGGCGTTGTTTCAGGCGTTGCTCGAAGTGATTGGTGGCAGGAACAATATTTCATAACTAATGTTTCCGTCAGGCAGCCACCTTTTCTTTTGTGACTGGTAATGTCGGTAAGTGACCTTATAGTGTTTGACAAAAGTAAAGAGATTGTTTTAAATGTTTGATCATAAATTGCTAATAAACAGCATAGTTAACAAGGAAAATACAGAATCAAAAAAATAATTTTTAATATGAAGAACATTACGACGCAAATGTTTTCAAAAAATGACAGTACGATCCGATTTCCCGAGTCGCTCGTCGTTGAATTCAGTAATGACGGCTCGTAATTATCGTTATTAACTCGGCAGTTGCTGTCGTTTCTCGACAGAGGCTTCTTCTTTCATTGATCAGCAGTGAAATTTGTTTCGGCATTTGCTGGTCTGCGGCTGCGGCAACTGGGCGTATTCAGTGATACGGTTTTGTGTAGTAGTTGAAAGCGTTTTACAATGCGATAACTAAGGTATTATTAAACTTGTTATAGCAATGTCGGATTTTAAGCATCGCGTTTTTCTTCCAAAATGTTGATCTTCCACCTATCCCAACATATCCGCCATAAAACCAAACAATCGGCGGCGATCGTGACCTCTCCTCGTTAACGTCTCTGTGCCCGTTCAGCAAACGCCGCAAGCGTTGAGTGCCATTTAGCATTTAATCTGGCGTTGCGATGGGTTCACCATATTCGGCATATTTTCTTCGAAGCGGACTCCGGATAATTGTGCGTAATATCATTAACGCGAATTTTGAGCCAGGCCTGCGTCGTTAGCGTGTATTTCAAAAAGTTTCGATCGACTATCGATTACCTTCGATAATTACTCTCGTTGAGATGAAAATAAGCATTCTCTACATTCTCTGTGTTTGAACCAGTCGTCTAACTCGAGTCACGCAAGAACGCAAGCACCGATATAATTCGAATACGCGGAAATTTTTACATCTGACAACCTTTGGCGACGGCTTTTGTACCGTGATCAGAAGGAAGCTCGAGGACTGATCTATCTGCAATGGGGAAGTCATATATATATATAGCAGGTGTTTGGTAAAGTTTGCATGTTACAATTTTTATTTATACAGTATATGAAAATAACTACATAAAACGGTTTTGTAAAAATAACAATAATTCAAACACTGTGTGAATAAATATATGGTATACCAAAAATTTTATGCGTTCGTATAACCGAATATTTGACAAACATAACCGCAACATCGATGAATTAAAGAGCGTATATATAATATTGATTTGCGTCGACAGAGATTTAAATTATCGTCAGCCACTCAAGGGCTGGGACCTGGTCATCGTAATCACTTGCTCATTTGCTGTAGCTGAGTCATTTCGTAAATCGGTGACGGCTTTGTTGTTATTTTCTCGTCGCTGATGTTGCGAGTTTTCTGTTAATCTCCCTTTTTTCCGTTTTCCCTCGACCGATCTCGCAGTTGCGGAGGGAACGAGGCCGATAGATCTGTCAACGGAGGTCGTCGACGCTTGGTACGCCGAATTTAACGTGTTCGAAGTATTATCGATCTGG
>JABUQX010120430.1:0-23361 GCA_015478945.1 Trachelipus rathkii | reverse complement strand
CAAACACCTATGCCCTAAATTACCGTAGTGGCCCAATAAATTATTATCTGAGGGCTGTGGAAAACCCCCCCGATTCATTGCCATCTAATACTTGAATACTACATATTAAAACCAAATTATTAGAAGGGAATTCCTTGCTATCAACACATGTTATACCAAATATAAAAATAAACTTGAGTACTCTTTTCATCACTTACATTCAAATTGTTAAATTTTTCACTGGTTTTTGTAAAGAAGATACCCCAACACCCCCCCTAAATTAACCTGAGGAACCCCAAAATTATTATTTTAAAACCAATCTAACAAAAAAAAATTTATTAAAAAAAAATTAAATTTCTTGCTATTACAAATATAACAATTATAATAGGCTTTGACTAAGGCTTTATCACTACATCAAATTGTAAATTTTTCACGGTTGTGCAAAGGAGATACCTCAAACACCTGCCTAAATTACCTAGGAGCCCAAATTATTATCTGAAACCGATCTAACATGAATACATATTAAAACAAATTTAGATTTCCTTGCTATTACACATATAACAATATAAATAAGCTTAACTACGCTTTATCACTACATCAAATTGTAAATTTTTCACGGTTCTGTGCCAAGGAGATACCTCAAACCTGCCTAAATTACCTAGGAACCAAATTATTACCTCAAACACCTACCTTAATTACAAACAAATTTAGATTTCCTTGCTATTACACATATAACAATATAAATAAGCTTGATTACGCTTTATCACTACATCAAAAATTAAATTTTTCACGGTTGTACAAAGGAGATACCTCAAACACCTGCCGAAATTATCTAGGAGCCCAAATTATTATCTGAAACCGATCTAACATGAATACATATTAAAACAAATTTAGATTTCCTAAATACACCCAAACTATAACAATACAAATAAGCTGACTACGCTTTATCACTACATTAAATTTTAAATTTTTCACGGTTGTGCAAAGAGATACTCAAACACCTGCCTAAATTAACTAGGAGCCCAAAAATAATTATTATCTTGAATGATTATGATTCCTCACTACTTATGAATACATAATTAAAGACAAAGCTGTGGTTTTAATTTTACAACATATAAACAACATAATTTAGTTTGACTACGCTTTATCAACTAATCAACAATTGTAAATTTTTTCACGTTTGTGCAAAGGAGGTACTCAAACACCTGCCTAAATTACCTGGGAGCCAAATTATTATCTGAAAACCGATGTTCTAACATGTGTGCAACCTTATTAAAACAGAATAGCTAGATTCCCATACAGCATGTAACAATTGAAGAAAGATTGACACGCTTTATCACCACATAAAATGTGTAAATTCCACGGTTGTGCAAAAGGTAAGAACTCTGTTCAAATCTACGCTGCCTAAAATTACTGGTAGTGTGTTTGGTGCGTGCGGTGGTGTGGTGGTGAGAACAAATAGTGCTGAAACCTGATCTCACATCGGGTAGAATACCATATTAAAATAGATGCTAGAGCTGCTATGACTAATAAGAACAAGTTTATAAATATAGGCGACTACGCGGTATGCACGTACGATCAGAATGGTAAAATTCCGTTGTGTGCAAAGAGATACCTCCCAAACACCTGCTAATTATTATCTGAAACCGATCATCCCTAACATGAATACAGATTAAAACAAATTCTAGATTTCCTTGGTATTACACATATAACAATATAAAGAAGCTGACTACGCTTTACACTACATCAATTTTAAATTTTTCACGGATTGTGCAAAGGAGATACCTCAACACCTGCCTAAATTACCTGGCAGCCCAAATTATTATCTCTGAAACCGATCTAACATGATAACATATTAAAACAAATTTAGATTTCCTTTGTATTACACAGTATAACAATAATAAATGAAGATTGACTCACGCTTTAATCACTACATTCAAATAGTAAATTTTTCACGGTTGTGCAAAAGGAGATACCTCAAAAACCTGCACAAGATTACCTAGGAGCCCAATTATTATCTGAAACCGATCTAATATGATACATATTAAAACAAGATTAATTTACGTGCTATTACACACTATAACAATATCCAATAAAGCTTGGGACTACGCCTTATTCACCCACTAAAATGTACATTTCACCAGTTGGGCAATAGAATGATACCTCAAAACACCTGCCTAAATTCCTAGGAGCCCCAAATTATTATCTGAAACCGATCTAACATGAATACATATAAAACAAAATTAGATTTCCTGCTTTTCACATATTAACAATATAAATAAGCCTGACTACGTTTTATCACTACAATCCAAATTGTAAATTTTTCACGTAGTGCACAAGGAGATACCTCAACACCTGCCTAAATTACCTAAGGAGCCCAAAATATTATCTAAAACAGATAAGACATGCAATACATATTAAAAACAAATTTAATCTCCTTGCTATTACACATATGAAACAAATTATTAAATAATATGAATACGCTTTATCACTACATCACAAATTTGTAAATTTTTCACGGTTGGCAAAGGAAGGCGGTACCTCAAACACCTGCACCCAAATTACCTAGAAGCCCAAAATTATCTGAAACCGATCTAACATGAAACATATTAAAACAAATTTAGATTTCCTTGCTTATACACATATAACAATATAAAATAAGTTTGACTACGCTTATCACTACATCAAATTGTAAATTTTTCACGGTTGCACGAGATACCTTCAAACACCTGCCCTAAAATACACCTAGGAGCCCAATCTATTATCTGAAACCGATCTAAACATGAACATATTAAAACAAATTTGATTCCTTGCTATTACACATACAACTAATAAATAAAGCTTGCACTGACGCTTTTCAACTACATCAAACTTTGACAAATTTTTCTACAGGTTGTGCAAAGGAGATACCTCAAACACCTGGCCTAAAATTACCTAGATTTTTTGATTTTTTGAAAATTGTGCTCAGCAATGTCGAAAGTCAAAACCTACTTTTTTTTTAATTGCTGAGCACAATTTTCAAAAAATCAAAAAATTATTCATGCATTTTGTGCATATTTCAAGTTTGAAGTCATATCTAAAAAATTGTAGAAATTGATAAGAAAAAATGTCAAAAACATACGTTCTGAAAAAATGAAAATACTGAAACATTGACTACAGATCGAAAAAGCTGCGGTTTGCTTTTTTCCCCATCAAAATTGTTTGAAAATTAAGATTTTTTTCCCATTTTTAGGTGGGGGCTAAAATGGGGTCCCAAAATCTCCAAAATTGGATTCTCCCCTTCTGAAGCTGTTTAAGATGTTTGAAATTTAATTTTCAGAATAGGAGAATCTATCATCCTCATCAGACGATTATGAGTCAGCAGAAATGCAAATAGAACTTTGCAATCCAGGTTCCTCTCATTTCGATACACGAATTGAAACAGAAGTAAAAAATCCAACAAGATCTTTGACAAAGAAAATTTCTAACAAACTCGACTTTGAACTCAAGTAACCTGTTAGATAAGTCGTGAAAGGTAAGCATAGATGAAAGCTTTTCACATTAATTAACAGCTTGTGTAGAGACACTATAATTTAAATTGTTCAGGGAAACTATATTTATAACCGCTTTCATCTGATTAAGAGGGGTAGGGAAAAAATTCACCAAGCATTCTTTTTATACACTCATTTAGTTACATTTTACAAAATTAAGAGGGCGGTTGAATTTGACATTCGTATATATTTTATTGGTTATCATGGCTAACAACGGGGATCTAATTGAGTTATGTAAAGCTCTAGGTATTACGGGAGCGGAAGCCGCCAGCTTTCTTCCTGAACTTTTATCCGCAACAGGAAATGAAGTGACATCAGCTGTAAATGATTCATTACAAGAATGGCAATAATTGAACAAAGTCGAAACCTTTGTTTTTGAAACAACTCTATGCAATACAGGAGCTTGTCACCTTTTGGAACAGAAAGTTAATCTTAATGTCATCATATCTATGAACTTGCATTGCAAGGAATTTTCAGTGTAGTACAAATTGCAGTATCTAAGGGACCAGTTATTTCTTTATTCAAAAGATTTAGAAAATCATGGTATAAACCAAACACATTTTTTGACCTGTTAAGGAGATGAAGAGGTTAAGAAGACGTTAAAAGACGATGTGAATGATATTTTGCTCCATGCAGAAAATAAAATTAAAGAACAACAACCCTTAGAGTTAAAAAATAATTTTTCTTGGATACATTCCACCAAGATGTATTCATTTACAAAGACCTGGAGCATTTCACTTAGCCAGATGGATGGCGAAAGCAATATATTGCTTGAAAATTTGTTTATTCCAGCAGCAGTTCTATTCATATCGACAGAGAAGAAATTGCTTAGACGAACTTGTTGCTTTATATTAAAATGTTAAATGAAAGCATGGTTTTCAGCTACAAAAGCAAGTAATGAGATAAAAATATTGTTTGGAGAAATCGACTTTCCAAGGAATTTGATTTAAAGCTAATTTCATTGAATGAAACAATTCATCAAACCAAACGGACCTAACGCGCAACCATCTTGGTTGTTTGCATTTTTTCCGTAAGAATGTGCTTAAATTCGGCCAAGCACAGGAAATAGCGACCTTAGAGAATTAAGGAAAATCCTTACGTTGTGAGCATTTTTCTCCATTTTGCACTAAGTTTGACAAAAAGAACGCAACTCGAGCATTTCTACGTTTCGTAAGCACAGCAGAAATTGCAAAAACGAAAATGACTTAAAAATGTGTTCAGCCAAACTTATTTCTTTTTGATTCGTATATTTTTCAAAAGAATTAGTATAATTTTCGTAGTGCGGCACACGTTCTAGACCTTTACGACCTTTACTATATATATATATATATATATATATATAATCTATTAGTAATATTATAATATATATATATATATATATATATATATATATAATATATATATATATTTTATATATAATATATATAATATTATATAATATATATATATATATATATATATATATATATAATATATATATTATATATATATATTATAGTGTGAGTGTTAGTATATAGTAATATTAGTAATATATATAGATATATATATATATAAAGTATATATATATATATATATATGATAAAAACTTTTATGTGTGTCGGTAGATATTTTTCCAAGAGAAGAGAGAGAGAGTGTATTTATGTAATACATAAAACGCAAAGGACTTATTAAAATTCACAAAATAAGAAAGCCAGATGCCGAGCTTTCGTGATCCATACGTCGGATTCAAGGGTCTTCAGGGACTGAGTGGACAAAGGATGATGTAATATGAGAGTGAGCGTGAGCGTGTTATTCCTGTGCTTCATTTTGGCACTTGGGTAGTTTTTGAGAGAGAGGAGCGAGTGGATGAGCGTCGAGTGTTTTAGAGTGAGTGATCAAGTTCATGAGTCTTTGATTCCTTCAAGTATTTGCTAGTAGTTAGATTGTGTAAATTTATTTTGTGTTAAAATGTTGAAATTTGGATGTTGTTTTATAGGATGAGAGCGAGCGCGAGAGAGTGTTCTTTCGCCTGTGTTTTGTATATTTTTAACAATGACAGGTGAAGGTAGTATCAAGTGCGCGTGTTAGAAATTGTTTGCCTGGTGCTACTAGAGATGATGTTGTTGTCATAATCCAAATCATAGGTTGTATGTTGAGGAGAACCTGGTTTTAAATAATTGATTCTGCCCTATTTCACAGATTCTTGCGAGTTTATTTTTGTAAATTGCGCGTAGTTTGGTGTGAGAGTGTGAGTGTGATAATAGGGTTCTAGTGCGAGTATTTAAGTATGATATTGATTTGGATTTGTAACAGTTGGGTAGTTGTATTTGGGGTAAATATTCTGTTGATACTCTTTTGGTATATGGGGATTGTAATACATGCTTGAAATGGGTGTTAGTAGGTTTGAGAGAGTGTGAGAAATTTAGTTGTTGCATTTCATAAGGATTTATTATGATGAGCGTGCGAGAGTGTGCGAGAGTCTGTGGAAGTGAGTGTTTTAATAGTTTGAGAGTGCGTGAGTGCGTAGGTTATGTGCGGCGTACAAATTTAAGGCTCCAAAGAAACAGGGTTCGCGAAAACAGCTGCTTTGGTGGGAGTGATCAGTGTTGCGAGAGAGAGAGCCAGTGGAGTGAGTGAGGATTTGCTGTAGGTTTTCTGAGAGGAGTGATGCGAGAGACGTGAGAGTGATATTCCAGGTTGAGAATACGTCTTGAGAGAAGAGTGTGTGAGTGAGTTGGTGGTGTGAGTTGGAAACTTTATCAACTATGAAGATGATGATAAATTTAAAACTGTATCGGTGTTTGTATCCCTCGGGGGTTCCAGTTGCTTCCCCCCACCCCTTGCGCGAGCCGCTTCTATTTCCGTAGTTGACGAGCGAGCGAGAGCGCGAGTTGTTACTGAGCGTAGTGAGCGAGAGCGAGTGCGTGTAAGTGCATACTTCCGCGTGCTGAGCGCGAGGTCTGCCTTGATCTTCCAGTCAGAGACACACACACACACAAGCGGGAACAAGAGACTTCGCTGCCGCCGCGAGCGCGTGTGCAAGCTACGGTGGAAAAAGACTGCGAACTTAGCGAGAGAAGCAAGAACGTGAGCGTGCGAGAGAGTTGCGAGAGCGGAGAGAGCGCGAGAGCGCGCGAGAAGCCGCTATCGCTGACGGAGAATGATCGGCGTTACATGCCTTACATTAGAGAGGAGAAGCTTTATACAAGCTGATGATTATGTATAGGTTATTGTGAGAGAGAGAGAGCGAGAGCGTGAGAGAGAGGATAGTACATTCTAAGAGCTCTAAAATTGATGAGAGATACCTGGCAGGTGTTCGGTGTGAAGAGTATCGAGTGGTATGGCTGTCAGTGAGATTACGTTTTTTTTTGTTATGCCTTAGTAAGTGGAGTTTCGCGGAGAGCGCGCGAGAGAGCGAGACAGACCAGCAGTAATCCACCAAGCATAGGCTTCATTCCAACGATCCTGATATCTTTGTTCAATTACAGAAATATCCTGATGAAAACTTTCTCCGTGTTATTCACTGACAGCTCCACAACTAAGAGGGGAAAAAGTATAGGTGGCAGAGGAGAAAGTGGATTTTATGGGACATGTTGCATCCAAATTGATGGTATTTTCACCGAAGTGGTGTCATCAACTGGGGTAGTGATCATCTCTTTTGTTGCTTAAGAATTCATGAATAACTCCCTTTAAAGTTTCCCAAGCTTCCTTTCCTATCCCCTTCAAAACTTGGTCAATCGCAGGATCCTCTGCAAGTTGTCGAATTTGTGGTCCAACAAATATATCTTGCTTAACCTTTTCATCACTCAATCTAGGAAATTTGTCCCGTAAGTACTTAAAGGCTTTTCCTTCCTTTCTCATACCTTTGACATAATTTTTCCTGAGACCCAGCTTTATATAATGGGGTAGAAGATGAAGAACGTCTTTTGGGTCCACAAGATTTTTCTCGCTAGAGTCAAGATTTCCTGCATGCCAGTCTGCTTGAATGCAATGTGCTTTCCTATACCTACTGTCCCACATACATAAAAAGCAGCAGTACTTTGTGTACCCCTGTGGCAATTCTAAGAGTACAGCGATAACTTTGAGATCGCCAAAAATTTTCCACCTGTGTTCATCATATTTGATTGAGTCGAGGAGGGCTGTCATGTTTACATAAATCTCCTTCATGTGAAATGCATAACCAACAGGAATAGAAGAAAGACGATTGCCCTTGTCTAGTAATACAGCTTTCAAACTAAGCTTGTAGGAGTCTATGAATAACCATTATTCAGTTGGGTCATGGTTAAATTCAAACATTTCAACAAGCCATTAACGTCGCAGCAAACAACCAGATTGTTTTTCCTCTATAAAAATGGAAGCTGATCCCTCTGACGTTCTCTGTACTGTGAGGCCCTGACATTACGTTGGAGAAGATTCCATTGCTGTAGCCTTGACCATGGAAGTTCTGCCTTCTCCTGTGACAAGTCAAGGTCTCGAATGAGATCACTCAATTTGCTTGACTCAGTCGGTGCGGTGTATCATCGTTTATCCAAAAATCTGGGTCAGGTGGGATGTACGGCTTGTTGGGGTTCGTCTCTTCCCACACTATCTCATTTTCACTTGAAGCTCATAATTTGAGGTTGTGAGTAAGAATGTGATATCTGAATGTGGAATTAGGGTCGAATTTAGAGGAAGATTCGGATATTCAACTGTTCCTCTTTCATTTTCATTGATATCCTCCATTTATAGGTGGAGTCAAGCAAGTGTAGCAATCATCTGTATGGTTTGTAGGCTCCGGCCAAACCATTTTAAAAAAGCCATACATTTTTTTTTTTTTATTTTTCAGCTCATTCTCGTAGTAAACTGGACAAGAGTTTTCACATATATGTGGAAGCCCATGACTATCTGGTCCCTACTCATACCAAAATAATACTGATTAGGTAGAATTCACAAGAGTCAGATTGCGTTTCTGTGACCCGAAAATGTTATCACCACATATGTAACAAAGAATTATTCACTAAGTTTACACATTTTCGTTGCATTTGTATAACAAATTACAAACTTTAAAAGAGCACTCAAAAACCGGAAATTTTTGAGGAAAAAATGAAACAAGTCACATTAACAGTTATTATGATTATAAACCTACAAAAACATTCTGCGGAAACGTTCTGTTATGTCAGTTGAGAGGGGTGACAACTCCCAAAAACAAAAATTTCCCCATACTAACAAATGTAGACTCTTAAAAAATTACATGTCACTGTATATCAAAAGCAAGAGCTAATCGATCTTTTTATGGTGATTTTGAATTCAGCAGGTGGAAATACACAAGAATACGCTAATTTGAGCCCGAAACAATTTCATTCTTGGGCGGTGATTATCAGGAAGCGTAAGTTATATGTTTGTTAAACTTTTCTTATAAATTTTCATCTATATAAAAAAAAAAAAAAAATTAAATTTTAACGTTTAATAATAATAATAAAAAAAATTAAATTCTGAATTATAAAAGCATTAAAAAGGTTTTTTTACTTTTTAAAAAAAAAAAAAAATTATTTTGATTCATTCTTAAAATGAGGTAAATAGCCTGCATGTTGAATGTAAAGCAATATTTTAATTTATTCCACCATCATTTTTCAATTCGTAAATCATAGCACGAAAAAAGTAAAATTGATTTAAATCAACTGACATTTTTATGTGATTTTTAAAATAAAAAGATTGATTTTTGATTTTTAGCAATTTTTTTTCAAATTATTAATTATTCCTATTATCACCTGGATTAATGATAAGTTTATTTCATCTATATTAAAAAGTAAATCATCAATGTAGTTTCAAATCATTTTTAATAAAATAAATAAAATTTGAAGTTGCCAATTATTAATTATATATGTATATATTATAGATATATAATATATATATATATTATTATATATATATATATTATATATATAATATATATATATATATAATTATATATATATATTACTATAGGGTTGGGATGGGTTTAAAACACATAAGAAAAAAACCAATGTTTTAACCATAAAAAAAAAACCATTGCATAAAATATTTTGAAAAAAATTTTTATTAATGATTTCTTTAGCATGTTGATATGGTTTTCTCAAAATTCAATCGAAGAGTAGCTGAAAGCAATAAAAAATTTTCTGTGAATTTATATTATTGTGAGAATAAATAATTATATATATAATATTATTATATATATATATTATATATATATATATAATAAATATATATATATATATTTATTTATTTATAAGATATAAATAATAATCAATATAATATAATATTTATAATATATATATATATATAATATTTATTTGATTATATATTTATATATATATATATATATATTTATATATATAATATAATATATATATATATATAATATTATTATATATAATATATATTATATGAGATAACGTTTTGCTGAAATTTTAAATTTGATTTCCCTGACTTTCCCTGACCTTCCCTGACAAATTTTTTTTTTTCCTTGACCAGCGTGTTCGTTACCTTTGGCGTATAAATATCATAATCAATTATTGCAGCCTATTTATACTCAGTCAATACATTAAATTATTGAAAAAATTTACTTTTAAAGTTATTCATCATCAAGGATGAATTTAAAAAATTATTTTTTTGTTTTAGTAATCTGCCTGCACCTCTTCCTCATAGCCGTCCAACGCAAGCCTGATTTGTAAATTCCAATAGAATAACAGTTTTATTTTTACTTAAAGGATAATAAATAAAAGCTTACATTATGGACTGTTGACTAACGTCCACTGTGATCCACAAAAGTTCTAAATGGAGATATTTAGGTTAACTTTTTTCTTCTCAAGCATCCTGAATTTTTGTGATTTTATAGCGTCTTCTTCTGTCAGAAAGCTTTCAGTTTTGACATCTTTCTCTGCTTTTCAAGTTCTGTATGGATAAGTTTCTTTTTTCAACCTTTTTATTCTCTTCTCTTTCTGGTTCTGTTTTGACTCTGAGATGTCTTCATATCTCCTTATGGGCAGCTCTTACATTTTGTCAACATTTATTGAGTAATTTGAAACTTTATGAATACTTTCATGAGGATCTTATAGCATTGTGCACTGATCTTTGAGAAAATCAGACTATGTTCTTTCATTCTCCACATAAAATTGCTTAATTTATAGAAAACCCTTCCTTCCACTGTCGGATTTCCATGCGAAAATATCAGCCCCAATTTAATAACTTGCCACAATTCCACATAACAGGATTCCCAGGTACGTATAGAAGAAAAAAGCTAATTCAAAGCTCTCTTAGAAAGAACAATCATCATCAAAAATATTTAGAATTTAATTAAAGGGTAGATGAGCTTCACTGCAAAAGTAGAGTTGTATTGTGCTTTTGCTTTCTAGACAAATAGGGAGCATTTCCATAGTTAATCACATATTTACATTTATTGCCCTATTTTAAAATTTTGAAGCACCGCACTACCTGGAAACATTAATTTAAATGTTCCCCTATATCCGCACACGAGTTTAAAGACATTTTATCATCCACCACTTTAATGCCCAGGACTATTTTTTTTTCAGATCCTGTAACCATCTTTAATGCAAAAAGATGGAACTGATTGATAAACTGATTTTTGGTTAGTTATTAATAGACACTCACAGGGTATTTACAATCGTTTGATGATGATTAGAAGTTGATTGGAATTGCATAATTTTCAGTTCACACACTTTCACTAATATTTGTATTATTTATTATTGTAACAAAAAAGTTTTCAATGATGGTTGTTCCTGCTGAGTTTTGATAATTTTCAAATCGAGTTTCCATTCTGAATTGAATGAAACTTCGGCTTCGCGCCCCTTTTAGATAGATCAAAGTTCTTTTTACAACTTTACAGTATTGACTTGGAACTATCAGTCCTTTACCCAACCACCTGATAAACGTGGTTCAGTTTGAGTCCAACCACTGGTCGTTAAAGTTTATTTTTTTGTTTTGAAAATTCATTTTATAAATAAAAATAAATACCTTTAACTGCACAAAAATCAAAAATCACTCTTCTTCAACCTCAAAAAAAAAACACCTAAAAAGTATAATCCCTAAAAAGAAAAAGATATGAAAAAGATTAATCATAAGTCATACAGTCTTAAAACACATCCATACACCAACAACATTAAATTCAAAAGATGAATTTTTGAACAACCTTTCTAAGAACAGAAAAGGAAAGAATAGTAGGTAATAGGGAGTTAAAAATAGAAAGAAACAGATAGGAAGTATCATTTAGGAATGTTCATTCCTCGCCCAACCTCATCCACTATTTTCAAATAATCTCTATGTTCCACAATTATGACATGGCAGGAAAAAAATATATCAAAAAATAGCAACGTGTCAGATCAGTCGCAAGTGGGTAATGTCATCAATCCACTTTCTTTTGCAAGAGAATGCCTATCAGCAATTACTAGACAGTATCGAAGAAATGTATATGACCCGGACGCCGTGACCGCCCGACTGCCAGAAAGTGGTGAACCCTGAATTATATATATATAAGTAATATGAGAAGAGAAAAGTATAAATAAATAAGATGATAGAAAATAGTATAGAATATAAGATATAGATATATAATATAAGAACGGAGACTGCAAAGATAGGTGAAAATGAGTGGGCTCTCGACAGCATACTCTCTACTGCGTGGTCTTCCGAGTGCTGGGAGCGCACTGTACTCCAATGCGGGGAAAATGGAAAAGAGAGGGTAGGTGAAGAAAAGAAAGAAAGAAAATATTATGTAGAATAAGAGATATATATAATATAATGTATAATAAAAGATAAGAGATAAGAGAAAATATATATAAAATATATATAGAGATATATAATGTGTAAAACAGTAAAAACATGGAGGCGGTGGCAAGCGTGCGGGGAATGCAGCGCCCATGATGCCCACAGCAAAAAGAGAATAAAACCCAGCATGGTAGGAGTGGAGAGGTGAGAGAAATGTGGGCATGGTAGCGCATGGAGTGCGTGTGCTCAGTAGCAGTCTGGCAGTCCGTGGTAAAGAGAGTCAAAAATAAAGTGGACAGGTGCGCATTATCGCAATGCCAGTTAGTAATGGGGGGCATGGCAAATATGTAATAATGGTGGGGGGGAAAAAGAATAAAGGAAAACCTGCAGATGAAGTATAGAGAAAGTACCGCTGGGGGGTACTGGAAAGTAAACTCAAAAAAGTGGAATAATGGATGACCAGTTGACAGTAGTCAAGAAAAATGGGAAATGAAGAATAAAGAAAAGTGAGGAAGGAGGGTGAAAGTATGGTGGAGCACAGTGGGGGTAGACAGGTGCCCAGGAGGGAGGTGCCTGTGAAAATCTGATGAAAACCCAAGTAAAAAACGACATAAAAACCATCAAATAGCATAAAAACCCAAAAAAAACCATGGTAAAAAAAAAACATTAAATGGATCCCAACCTCTGCAAGATGAGATAGATATATATATATATAAATAATGAGAGTATATATTATATATATAAAAAATATAAAGAATATAATAGGATAATATATAATATATATAGATAGATATGAAGAAAAATAAATATAGAGAGTAATATAGAAAAGATAAAATAGAGGGTGTGCTAGAATGAGCAAAGGTGAGGAGGGAACGAAAAAGATGAGGCGGTATAAAAACCTGAAGCTTCCTAATGATAAATATATATTATATGGGACTGTGTGGCTGGGGTAATAAGTAATAAGGTACAAATATATATTATATATAACTCTCGGTGCGAGACACCACTCAGTCTAAGATACATATTATATAATATTATCTAATATATAATATATTATTAAAGACAGTCGATGATGGTGGGCAAAACATGTGAAATAGGTGCTAATGAGACCAGCCCGCTCAACATTAAGTGAAACCAAGAGTGAAGTGACAACAAAGGGTTAACGTGTAAGAGTATCATGGGGATTCAAATATATATGAATATACCAAATGCCACGGATAAACTTCCGCCATAGTACAGAAAGTGAAGCCGAAGTCAACAACGAACGGGGGAAAATAAAACTACCGTACAGGGCAAAACTAGCGGCAATTAACTCGTGAGCCGAAACAAAATGAAAAACACTTAGAGTCATGAGGTGCCAGAGTAGATGAATGGTAAAAAAATGCCGAGATGTGAACTCATGGCAAAGTAAAACTTGATAGAGAAAGTGGAAAAATATAGTGAGGTGAGTGGATTAATAAAAATGATCGCGAAATCGAACAGTGGCAATGTATGGGTACAGGAAAACACTACGAAGAAACTAAAATGGTAGACATGAAGGTAACAACTGGGGGTGCAACAAAAACACAAGAAGAATAAATGGTGTAGGCGATAGTGCTGCGAATAGGGGTGCATCAGTGAGGAAGTTAAACGGTCAAGTGGCAAGGCCGGAAGCGCGTGTGTCGCGTATAATAGAGTATGGAAATGCACAAGCACAGCGAAAAGCAGATGAAGAAGCGCTATATTTGAAATAGAAAAGCACAAACAAAGAAAGAACAAACAAACACAGGAAAGAGGAAAATTCATGGAAAAAGAAATGTGAAAAGCGCAGCAAGTAGGGAAGAACAACACAAGAAAATGCAAGAAAAGGAACGTAGGCAAGAGAACAAAAAAATGAATGGGAGAAATAAACTAAAAAATGGAAAGTAAAAGACAAAGAGGGATGAAAAATAAAAACAACACTTGACGAGGTGGGAAGAGCAAGCGTCCCAAACATAGCGCGAAAAGTGGCGTAGAAAAAGAAATCGAAGATGTGTGGAAAAAATAAAAACCTAAGCCTGAATTGATGGGTAAGACTAAGTGGGGGTGGAAGTAAAAACTAAGATTAAGGATAATAGATCAAACCGCGAAAATTAACCCAACGAATGAAAGGTACAAAAACTAGTAATGAATGGTCACAAACACAAGAGAGTAGGAGGGCCGTGCAAATGAACCAAGAAAGCGAGGTACCCAAACAGGGTAACGCAGAATGAGGGGTACAGACCCAACTCAATTGCATGCTAGTCCAAGAGTAAATCAATGGATGGCAGATCATGGAAGAGAAGTGTACGAGAAACGGCAACCTGGACAAAAATAGACAACAGGGCCTGTCAACTGGTAAGAGCTGGGAGAAGTAAAGATGCCAAGACGTGGGTGACAAAAAAGCCCGGACAGTTGTGAATGAAGAAGTGGGTGAACAAAGGGAAAGTGCCGGTTCGTATGATGATAAAACGAAAGAATGGGAAAAACAATTAAAAAGAGGACGCGAAAGCAATACGAGGAATCTATGGTCGATGAGGTGCAAAACATGAAGGAGCTATCACCAGAAATTCAGCTCAGAGCCAAGAAAGGTACAAGAGATAATGAAATGTGCCTGAAAAAGGAAGATGTGGGAGAAAAAGAATTCAAGAAATGTTCAGAAAGAAAAACGAATGAAAAGTAATTATCGGGCCGAGGTGGTCGTCAACAGCCGAGTTTAGGAATACCATATAGGGCAAACATAACAAAGAAAGAAAAGAAGAAAGGCGATTACCATAAAGAAAGGCGCCCAGGGAAAGTAAACTAAGGGAGTTACGAACAACCGAAAACCGTGATCCCAAAAAAGGCCATGCAAGTGGTGCAAGAAATCAGAAGCACAACAGACATAACGGGGGATTGGCTAATGAAGTCATATGTGATGGACAAATAAAATAGTGGCGGTGGATAAGAAACTGCCAAGAAGGGTCCTGCATTACAAGCAAAAAGTAATAAAATTAAATGGGTTCAAGAAAATCAGGCAACGTGGGAGTGCACAAAGAAACTAGTGAAAGTGAAAAAAACAACGATGGGTGAATGCAATCCAAAGTGAAAGAATGAGACTCGTAAAATGAAATAACAAGCAAGCAGAAGATGGGCTGGGAAACGGAAAAAAAAAGACTGACGAAAAGAACACAAACCAGAACAGTGGCTATGGGTGGCAACAAAGAAAAGATATACAGCCTCGGTGCCGGGTAGGTGGAAGGGTATGGTAGTAATACAACAGGGGTCACCATAGAGGAATGGGATTCCAACGTACTGAGGTGATACAGTGAGTGAAAATGCTGTGGTAAAAAAACTAAATAAAAGGAAAATAAAGGACGGGTTCAGGACTACATGCCACCAAAAAACGGTACCAACAAATACGATAGGTGTAACACCTGAAATCCGAGGGAGATGGAAAACGAAAGGGACAACAATACCTGTAACATATGGCAGAAAAGGAGATGGCGTGGCGAAAAAATGATCACCGTAAGCCAGAGACATGCGAAAATCTGAATTGGTTGAAGAAGGTACCATGAATGGCATGAGTGAAGATATGGGAAGTAGGAGGCGTTAAGCAACCTGCATAGGATAAACCATACGAGTGAGAAACGGAGAAAGGAAAAGGACCGTGTGGACGGAAATCTTGCAGAAGGGCTGAGCTGTAAATCCCTCAAAGTAGCGAGGAAGTGAAAAGCTAGAAAAAACAGAAGAAAAGAGATGGGAGAAAATGTAAAATACTGGCACAGAGTCTGAACATACAGGGCGTGAAAAGGACTTCGCCATTGAAGTAAAAAGGGAAACAAAATCATCAAAAATAGTAAAAAAACGAAACGTGAGGCACAGAGAAGTGAGGACCCTGGAAGACACAAGGTGTCAGTCCGAACAAGTAAAGAAGCAAATAAGTGCGAAGATGGTGAGGGGAAAGTCTGAAAAGGAAAAGTGAGAAAAAGAAAGAATACTACGCCGCCGTACAAGGATCAGGAGCTAGTAGGCACAGAAAATATGGCGGAAGAGTGCAAAAAATGTTAATATGAAAACAAAAAAGGTATGGTATTTGTTCCATTTTGGGGTGTACCACAAACGAAAAAAGGAAAAGAGAATAGTGGTGACGCCGCTAAATTGAAAGGGGGCAGAATGGATAAAGTGGTGGCAGGGTGTCCGGACGTGTAAACAATGATGGCTGTGGGTAGAGGTTAAGAGGGTGAAGAAAATATAGGAGAATTGGCTGGACCATGAGAGAGAAAATGGAGGAGTAAAAGTGCCCACATCCAGCATGAGAATTGCAATAGGGGGCCCAATGAGGAAGTGAAATGAAAGAACCAAAGAATACAGGGTCACCTAATGTGTGGAGCCATTAAGTGGCTCCCTGTCCATGGCAAGGTATGTCGGCGGCAGTCAGCTGCGAACATGGGGCACCGAGGAATGGTCGCGAAGAGCAAAACAGGCATGTGAAAGGAAGGGGATGTGTCGAGGAGGGGATGCCAAAGCCGTCACCTCTCCACAAAGGATACAGTCGGCAAAAAGAAGTGACTGAGAGTGTGGCAAAGGGCGGGGTGGTCAATCTTACTGGAAGCGGAGAGTGCAAAAAAGGGTGAAGAAGGTGAGAAAAGAAACTAGAAAAGAAAATACGGAATTAAGTGGAGATGTGTGTGGATAGTCCATGATGGAACGACACGGGAATCTACAGGGAACGGACAAGATGACAAACGTGGAGTTGAGAGAAATAGACCGAAAAAAAGAGCTGACCAAAGAGGTGGGGCGTACCATGTGTGCCTCACCCCCAGGCAAGATTGAATGGGGCAAAAGGTAAGATGACAGCACACGGGTGTAGGAAGAATGATGGGGTGGGAGATGGAATTACCTTCCCGAGATTAAGAAAAATGGGAAGTCATGGGCTCTAAGATCATAGTGGAAAGAGTATCAAAGTACAAGAGGGATGAAAACCAAAATGGGAGGTGCAGAAAATGAGGTGAAGTAAGTTCGGATGGGAGTAGTGAAAAGGCGTTGGGCAGCTGCAGCATAGTAAGGGACATAGCGATGCCGGGCACGTAGCTTGCTCTCATTGAATGGCAAAAAACCAGCGGGCTGGGTACCATGAAAACGGACAGCGATGTAATTAACAGGACCACGAATGTGTAGAATTAACGGTGCCCAAATGTGGGGAGTATTACCAGTGCTGTGAAAAACTGAAGTTAGATCTAGTTAAAACAAGACATAGGGGACAGATAGTACCCACAGTAGAGAATTAAACCAATGGAAACAAGACGAGTCCAAAGATTAGGGCAAGAGAGTGCTGAGAGTAAGACATTATACCGAAATACAAAGATGAGCGGTATGCCAGTCAGAGCAGAACCCAGCAGATATTGCAGGCAGAGGAAGTGAGGCCCCGCAGAGATGATAAGCATCTGTAGTGGGTCTGGACCAGAATGCTAGTGGAAGAGAGAGCAAGGGCCCAGCTTGGTATAGTCGATGATATTGTCAGGGAAAAGGACCCTGTGAAGGTAAACCAAAACGAAAACGGGTCATGTGCGGACATGAACGAATTAAAGGACGAACCAACCGGCCACCTGTCGAGAAGACGTGCAGGTGGTACAAAACCAAAAGAAGAGCTGCATGGCAAAGTAAAAGAAACCTACATAAAGATCGCAAAAAAATGGCGGTTATCGATAAAACAAAAAGGCAAGATCGTCCATATGAAATACAGGAATAGCTCCAACTGAATTCACAACTGACAATCTAACCAGTGATATCAAAAACTACAAGAAGAAATGAATCCATGACACGCAATGCTTGGAGAAGACTAATACGAAAACCTCATACGAATAAAACATCGATACCAATCATCACAACGTAAACCAAATATATCACAAAAAGTCAATGGAAAACTATCAAAAGGAAAAAAATATAATACCAAAATCACTTCAAGCAAAAGTCGTAAAAAATGCTCCCCCAGAAACAAGGCAAACTCTATGCAACAAAATAAGGAACCCTACTCTACTTCTCTCTCACACCTCCTCCTCCTCTCGTCCTCTACACATGATCTCTCTCGTGCTATCTCTTCCGGACATTCATTTCTCTCTCTCTAATGCATAGCTCATCACTAACATGACTATAAGCCTCTCATTCTTCGGTCGGTATATATCCATCTCGCAAGTAACTGCACTATACGTAATCTGCTCTCCTCCACCTAACACATCCATCATCTAGTCCTCTTCAGTACACTCTCCCGTATAATCTTCCTCACTCTCAATCATGGAACTGATAATCATACACTATACCTGCTGGTCCGCGATAAAACCAGAGAAGCCCTCTCTGATAACGCGATTACTCTCTACATCTTACATTCAAAAGTTCACCTCCATCAAACAATCCTCTCAATCTCATTCATCAATCCCATCCCTCTCCTGGCTCATCTCCTCTCTCTCTCCTGCTCTCTAACTCTCTTCAATCAAAAAAAACACATCCGTCCTCTTTCTCTTCTCTCTTCTCATCCGCCTCTCTTCTCTCTCAGCCTGTTTCCCTACTATGTTCTCTGATTCTCTGTCTCTACAACCCGTCGTCTGCTAGATCCTCCTGATTCTCTACAAATGTCACCCTCATCCGCCTGTCTATACCTTCCTCTTACTCCATCTCAGTCCTACATGCTTTACGATCAGCCCTTCTTCTAACACCTCCACATCTACCCTACTCATTCTCCATCGTGTGCTAGCAGGAAGAAGAGCTAGACAACCTGATGCCATAGTGTGGATATCGTATGTTCACTCCGCAGTTTTCATCTATTCTCACTCCACACACAAGATTGAAGTCAGATTCTACCAATACACAACTCATTCGAACCTGAGAGTCCTTGTCGAAACAAAGATAGTATACAAACGCATATAATGAGAGCTTCTCACTCCTCGAGAGAATAAACATTGTAATGAAAATATGAGATCTCAGGTATAGCGCAGAAGATAAGGCATCACAAAGAAGAGACTATATACAGACCCAGTGATAACTGTAAAATCAGAAATAAAAGTTATCATTAAGTATTCTTGTTTTAAATATCCTTCAATACTGCTACTCTTCAAAATAATACACGTCCCGAACTTTTGACAATTATTGCCAAGTAAAAAAAGAAGACAAGACAATCCAGACGACCAATCAAAGCTAACTAAAAAATCAAACTTCAATCAATTTTACTTACGTTCAAAGAATGTTCAATAAAGTTAAACAATATTTATTTACATAATATGATAATATGTAATTTATCAGGCACGATTTTGAATCTATACCAAACCAATACAATAATCAGAATCGCAGCTAGTAAATAATAAATATCTGTAATCATTATTACCTAAAAGTAGATATTCTAACTCAGTAATATACCAATGAACTTAATAAATAATCTTTTTTTTCTCATATTTACTAATTGTTGTCCTTAAAATACTGTCCCAAATAGTAAAAGTATCACATAATAGGAAGAAGATCTCGTTGCTAAAATAAATATCCAAACCAATCATATTTTTCTCTTTATTTTAGTTCTCTAAGATTAAAATTCCTATATTATCAATGTCTACTGAGAAACCAGATCCTGATTTTCATTAGGGAAGTATAATAAATAAACGACACCAAGAAAAACACTAATCGGATTAAAAATCCTACTCCTGTTCAGAACATCAGACCATCATGAACCACAGTATGATACAGAACCACCCCACCCAAAGCTACATTATTTTGGAAGACAAATCCAGTCGATAAATAAACTTCACACCATGTATACAGATAATTGTATATTAACGCGTACTATGATTGTCTAAAGTTATGTTGCTTCATTGTGCTTCTATACTTCCACGGATACACAGTTGCACTCTGAGATATTATAGTATGATGTTAATCTGTATTTCTGTTGTAATAAAGATAATTATTTTTTTATAAATTAATAAATATATTAATAGTAATTATTTATATAATTGATTATTTAATTTATATTATTATTATTATATATTAATTATATTATAATTATATTAATATAATTAATTTATTATAATATATTATTATTAAATATATATTTTATTTATATTTAATTATAAATTAATTAATATTATATCAATATTATTTATATTATATATAACTCTATTATATAACTAAATGTTATATAATTAATATAAAATCTATTATATAATTAATAAATGAATCATAGAAAGTACACTTTAGATAAGTCCTTTTCTTTTCATTATACGTTATATTATATTGGTGTAAACTTAATTTGAACTTAGAAAAAATGACTTAAATTTATCCCTATAAGTGTTATATAAATTCTAAATACAATTAATAAAAATTAATGCTTTATATATTAATATTACTACATAATCCTCCTAAATTAGTAGTGACCACTTTATTTTAGGCCAGAAATAATTTTTTAAGTCACCAATACTCGCACTCTCTCAACTAATCGCACAACTACTGCACACTGAACATTTGTCCATGAAAAACACAAATCAAAATTATCGTATAAGTATATTTCATTAATATAAAATGAGCAATACGAACCCAGCTCGTATATATAATAGAGACTAATTGAGGATTTGAAATGCAAAATGTAACGGACTAATATTAGTAACAAATGACTATAAGAATAAAGCTTATTGATAATGCTGTTTATATAGATGACCACTAAGGCAACGCATATTCAAATCCTGCATATCCTGCGAAGAATATAATATTAATGAAATAACTAATATATTAAGAAACTATAAACTCTACTAGCTGTAATACCACCTCACATATATATAAAATGTTAGAAATATATAATAAATACTAAATAGACATATATATAATTCACATACCTCGCGTACCCACAGAACTAAGAATATAGTGTAAATAATCATATCCATAAGAGTAACCTCTAAAAATACTCAACTCAAATACTATATAATAACGTAATAAATCAATAAGGAATAATCAGTATAACCTCATTTTCAATGCAATGCCATTGGCCAAGCGCTGATTAATGACTTACGTCACTGTTATTGAGTCTTACCTCTTCGCCCAATAATTCATCCCCTAAACATATTCTACGACTCTTCTTATCTTACTTCTCTCAATACTCTCTCTTACTCTCTCTTCTCTTCTCATTCAGATATAATAATATATATATATATATATTATAATTAATAAATATATATAATATATTAATATTAAATAATAATTATATAATTAATATATATGATAAAATAATATATAATATATATAATATTAATATATATTATATATATATATAATTAATAATATATATATATAAATATATTTACAGTTTAAAGTAAATATATATAATATAATAAATTAGATCACCACCACTTACGGGCAGAGACCGTATTTACATAAGTGAGGGTAGCGTGTTTGCACTTAACATTACGATTTTAATTTCATCAACTAACGCTAAAGGCTATCTAGTCAGATGAAGCACGCAGACCCAGGCTATTTAAAGTAGAGAGAGATATATAATTCAACAGGAACACAGAAGATGGGAAGAAGAATATTCCACAGAACAGGATATAGGATGGCTAAGGAATAAGAAGGAAGCACATTAACGCATATGACGTAAACTAAAGTCACTTTAGTACGCAAGGTTAAACTCAATCTTAATACATACCCTCTAACAAAAATAAGACGGTCATCTGCGCGCACAGCCAAAAAGACACACACTCTTGTGAGGTTACTAACACGAGGAACAAGCGTAGCATAAACGCCAAGCTCAGGAGTTAGAATACGATGACACAGATGTGAAGAAAGCTCCCAATCTGAGGAACACCTTTGCGCGCCCTGGCACCCCATCAAGATTCAGGTGGAACCACCACTATATAGACACTGAGCACGATAAGGTCTCCTATAGAGCAGCTCAAAACTCCCGACATCGAAAACTGACAAAACAGATGAACATAGTGGAAATATGTAGAGCAGAAATCAGTTTAGTATAATGCTCATCCTTTGCGCTCTAGGACATCGACATATACCATGATCCTAAAATTAAATAATTACATAAGTGATAGATTGAATAAAACCTAAGAGATTCCCACTCAACAGATATAAGAGAACAGATTAAACATTCAATCATACAACGGCGAAAATAGAGACCATCTATGTAGATTGCTGCCACCTCTAAGAAGCAACTGCGAAGAGCTATAAAGAACGCGAAAAAAACTAAAGTACCTCCAGCAGAACCCTGTAAAAACAGATACTTTCGCCAGTTTCTCTTTAGAGGGATCACAGACGTGCTAGTCAACTCGCTCTCGGGTCGAGAGAACTTTCCAGTAGCGATTTTTTGTTATAGTAATAAAAAAAATTTATATTTAAGTAGAAAAATGTAATTGTCTACCATTTTTGTCTATGTGTACTTTTGGACCGTTATTCAAAATGCTGCAATGGTGTCACATTATCCCCTATCTTTGATACTGTTCTTTTATTTGTTGTCCTGTTTTAGCGCTTCCACAATCCCTTTCAGTTCTCCATTTACTGGTTGTTTGTCTCGCTCTCCCGGTATCCTGTTACCGGTACTTACCATAAATGTACCATCCGAAACATCTGATTTTTCCTTTTCTAATTTCGATCTTTGAATGATGATGAGATGTTCGTTTTCCTTCAAGAATTAAAATTGTTCTATAAGATGTAATCAGTTTTCCTGATTACCTTTTCCAGTTTTGTTTAGTAGTTCCTGACCCAGTATCACAGCTTTCTGGTGTGCAGCGATACCTCTTGTACACGTACTAAAAAATCGCGTATATTGAAACTTGTCTGTATTTATTAAGCAGATCTTTATTTAATTTAAGAGTAATAGTAATAACATCACTCATTCATTACAAACATGTATTATCACATCTCCAGAAATATAACTCTTAGTCACTTGATTGTACTACACGAGGAAGAGAAATCCATGTTACATCAGATTAGAACTTTTGCAGAATGTTTTTGTAAGAATTTGGGAAAACTCGGAAAACAAAACTGGTATTTGTCATAAAATTCTTCAAGCTTGTTTTCATTAAGAATTTGTCTTATTTCAAAAGGTGTTTGGTTAAAGTATACTTAGTTTAAGTTCAAATTAATTTTACTAAATGGTGTAAGTTAATTCAGCAAATAATTT